>CAJUYG010000504.1:0-22225 GCA_910591675.1 Galerucella calmariensis
CGACGTCACGTGACCAAAAACAAATAACTCATTGGGTAACACAATAACAAGAAAAGATGCAGCATTTGCTCTAATTCATACCCCCAAAATTATAATTATCTACTACTGCCCAATTCTGATATATTACTTGTCTTAATCTTCGTGGGACACCTTGTATATATGTATGAGGTTTATAAAAAAATTTATAAATAATCGATCAAATCAGGTGAAATGATAACATTCCTTGGACTACAGTTATATATTTTTATCAAACTCATGTGACTCAAATGGGCTTCTTTTCATAATACTTTATAATAGACTTTTTTTATGTAAAAAAGTGTGAAAAGGGTGAAATGAAATAAGCGTTTCATGAACATGAATTATATATATGACGATTATTACAGTATTTTTGTATATGAAATTGAATTGTCAAGATGAAATTTAAGGAGGGAAAAATACCAGCATATTATACAAAAAATGCGCACCTAATAATATGTCATTTAGTTTCAATCCAATTTGCCATTTCATTTCCATGAATTCTCCGAAAGTTTTTCAGGATAAGAGAGAGTATTTTATTGTCAATAGATTTGTCGAAAGATGACGCTCATTAATATTTGAAGGATACAAAGCTGCTAGCTTTAATAGAATTAAATTGCTGCTGTAGTTTGTTCGAACAACTCCATCTCGGAAATGATTCCATTCATCTTATCCTTTTGACCAGCGTTGCAACTGAACATATTTTTCATCGCGCACTAACAGGTTGAAATGGCAGAAAGCTGTTTCGTCTAGTGCTGCATTCTGATAACAGATTTAGGAAGTATTCTCTCACAATGGAATTTGGTGCATTCTGCAACTGAATTTTGTATGCTTTGAGAAGTTTTGTAGTTACCTACATGTTTTGCATTGTTTCCCTGAATTCTATGAATTCTGATATATTGAGTAAGAACTGTGGAAGTTTGTTTTCTCTCATCATTCAAATGACATAAAGTATGAAATTGGTCATTTCTGTTCATGTTAACAAGCGCTATGAAGCTGTCATACAGAGCTCGGCAAAAGTCCGGGACCGGACAAATATCGTAAAAAATCGTAAGAAATTTCACTCCAACTCAAACTATAATTTGAATATATTTTGAAATGTGCAGAGTGTTCCAATAAAATATGGCGTATCAAAGTTATATTTTTTCCTATGGAACACCCTATACTTTATTGCATTTTCTGATTGCCCTCAAAAAATATGATACTTCTTCATTATGGTTCTCTATAACTAAATACAGAGGGTTCCGAGTTATGCTGACTTTTTTTAAAATGTGTAAATTTCGAAAAAAAAAATGATAACTCATTGATATAACGAATTCTAGCGAATTTTTTTCACATCTGAATAGCTAGACATTCGTTTAATGTATTTCACGATTGAGTACTAAATATCTCTTTACAGGGTGTTCAGAATTTTCAGTTCCATTATTAGATCAATCAATGTGCTCTATCAGGCTTATTTTAAACGAAACACCCTGTATTTTAATAATTTATCATATTCAAAAGAATGTCGTCTTTCGAATGGTTTGAGGGTGTCCTATACCTAGCTATTACACTTTTCATAAAATGTCTCTAAGTGGATAGTGATTTTTCTGTGAGAGTGGCTATATATTTTAACCACTCGGTATAGGATAGCGAAACCCTATATTTTCTGGAGGCTTGGAACGTTATCTTCTTAGTTCCACACAACAACTATGCCAAGATCATTAGTTTGAAATTTAGAGAGAATAGCAGATGATTTAAAATCGATTTAGCATAAAACTTAGGAGAATTGTAAACTGCACGAAAAGTATAATACCTAGGTATAAATAGGACACCCTTATACCACTCGAAAGAGGACAGTTTTTTGAATATAATGAATTATTGAAATACAGGGTGCTCCATTCAAAATAAGCTTGATACTGCACATTGAATGATCTAATAATGAAACTGAAAATTCTGAACATTCTGTAAAGAAAAATTTAATACTCAATCGTAGAATACATTCAACAAATGTCCAACTATTTAGATGTGAGAGAAAATTTGTCAGAATTTGTTATATCAATGAGTTATTAATTTTTTTCGAAATGTTCACATTTCAAAAAAAAAAATAGCATAACTCAGAACCCTCTGTATGTAGGTATAGGAAGCCATTATGGAGGAGTATTATATTTTTCAGCGGCAATCAGAAAATGCAATAAAATATGGGGTGTTCCGTGAGAGAAAATATAACTTTGATACGCCACACTTTATTTGAACACCCTGTATATTTCAAAATATTCTCAAATAATAGTTGAGGTTGGAGTAACAATAATTCGTTGTATGCAAAGTTTTTTCACAAAATCTATATTTTCTTGAATATTTGTCCGATCCCGGACTTTTGCCAAACTCTGTATAAATCCAAGGTTGCCACTAGTTAATAAAATGGCCACCAATAGGACTTTTCATTTAAAATTTGTATAAGTGTTACTTTTTCTCGAGGTTGATTCTTCAAGATATAATGTTTCTAATTTTACTTTTTTGGGAATCGAACCACAATAATGTTTTTATATTTTCTAGTTCGACGTTTCGGTAGCGACTAGTTCTCAAATGTTTTAGTTGTGTCAGATAGGGACCAAAAATTATTTTTTCATACTAGCGTGCGAAGAAATTCACTTTTCCGCACTCATTTTCGTGCGGAAAGAGCCACTAGTGCGGAAAAGTAAATTTGGGGACTATACTGACATTTGAATATTTAAAATATATATTTGTATGATTGTAGTTTATCAAATGTCTGAAAAATTAATGAATGTATTATAATTATTTTCCAATCATTTTTTAATGGCCCAGGTATAAGCCTCATCAAATGAATGTCAAATAATAATAATTAATTTGTTGATATGTATTTAATAGGAAATGTTTCTTTATGTTAACTTTTGGGTATTTCATCGCTTGTCAGTAGGAAAAATAGTGTACCTAACACGTACGTTAAGTGACTTTTCCGCACTCGATTTCTGGCCGAACTCGCTAAAGCGTCGTTCCACCATCTGTAATAGCATGCGGAAAAGTATGACTTTCCGCACTAGATAGGTGAACTACTATAATTACCTATTAATCTTGACAACGGTAGCTGGAACGCTACCAAAACGTCGAAATAAAAAATATAGAAACATTATTGTGGTTTGATTCCCAAAAAAATAAGAAGAAAAAGAATAAGTAATGCCACAAGGAACGTACAGAAGATATTTCTAATTCTACTTACGCCGCAGATCTAATTTGCTAATTTGGTAGGTATGTTATGTTCACAATACGGTATTTGTTAGCTATTGATTTGATAATTCTTGAAGAATATCAAATATATATCTCAACAAAATTTAATAGTAGGTTAGTACCTAAGTTAATTTTTTTCAACAAACATTCACTTGGTGAAATTGGAAACTTATCTAACAAAGTACATGATTACCGTTCTCAAAAGAGCTACACACTATGTTGAAAACATTTTATATTGCATAAACCTCATATAGAATCAAATTTCTTATCATGTACAAGCTGTATCTACAGCAGCTTCTGTGATTGTCTCTGTTTATTCATAAAATATTGGTGCACGTTGTTAATTTTTCCATTATCACTGAATCAACATTATTATTATTCTATGTACGGATTCTAACAAAGAATTTTACAGCTTTAGTCTCAAAAATGATTATAAACATCATCGAAAGCTTAAGAGAGAGTCTCCAATAACCATGGATGAATGATAGCCAGAAGTTTAATACGCTAAAACGGAGTAAAATAAATACCTTGATACACAAGAGATATTGGATAATCAATTTTTTAATAATAACTATGTAACCAACTTTGTCATTCGATATTTGGATTTTTTAATTCATTACAATGGAAGAGAATTGAACTTTTGAAATAAGTAGACATGACACAATATTGAAACTATGGGATAAAAAGGGTTACAGGATAAAATAAAAATGTTAATTTCGACGTACCCTGTATACTGAGTGATTAAATTGGAGATGGCATAAGAAAAGAACCACAACTTTGGAACGAAAACAAGCAGAATGTCAACTGTCTAAGCAGTAGGTACCTATAAATTTATATACCTACCAAGAAAAAATTGCCTACTTATACAAATTGAAGATCAAAATGAATTTTAGACTTAATAAAAACAACCAGATAACTAAATGTGAGTTGAGTGATAATATAATTAAAGATGGGATAGTGATTTCAGTGGAGGAGTTTTGGACAAAAGTCATTGGTTGAAATAATGTCAGTTGAAATTTTCTTTTCAAGGAGAAGTTTTAACCAAATGTATAAAGTGAAATAAGTTTCACTTGACTGTAAATTTATATGGTTGAAAATGAACTAATATGAAATTGAACCATTTCATTGTCGTGTAAAAATATATCTCCGACGTAAATTCTTCGTTAAACTACGAATTCAATGCGAAAGATCTCGAGCAGAATGGGATAATTGGAATAATATCCGTTGTCCAGTTTCCAAGTGTGTCAAATTGTAATGATTTTCCAATTATTATAACAAAGAACACCTTTGGGAATTATGACCATTCAGGATCTGTTTCAAATAATTTTCACATTACTCGAACTATTTTCTCCTCTTTCTCTCAAACTACAAAGTATATTACTAATAATACATACATTTTTCCAACCTCTCCATGACAATAATCACAAAAATGAGTACAACCAATGAATACTGATTTCAAGTAGAAGAGAGAATGGAAATTGAATGGGTGTATTAAGTGAATGAATATTCCAAATATATTTCGTTGATTAAAATAAACCAAACTTTGTTAAGATTTTTGGAATTAAATGAAGTACACTTTGACTAATATATAGTCTGTACAGAAAGTACGAGGAGTAATAAATCATTCATTTAAGTAGATTTCATGGACGTACCAAAATATATTTTAAGAGGGTATACCGTAAGGTACATTTTGTATTGAACGAATGAGTTGCAGCTATGCTAAAGAATATACGATTTAGGTCAGAGGTAACGGGATGTACTAATTTTAATAAAAAAAAGTGATAGAGGTACATAAATTTTAGTAAGTTTGATAAAGAAAGGCAACACAGTTTATTCATAATAGAAAACAAACCAATCTGTAACAATAATTATTTCATATATTTTTGTATATATGTGTGTATAAATGCTGGATATTCAGTTTCCAAATCTTGGCAAGATGGAAACATTAAAAGCGGAAGGCAGGCAAGAATAAATACGAAACCTACATTGTAGAAGAAATGGCTTCTTCTCGTGGTATATCAGTTCTTCGACTTCCCCCTTATCATTGTGAACTTAATCCCATAGAATTAATATGGGCTCAGGTAAAGGGGGAAGTTGGAAAACAAATACTACTTTTAAAATAAACGATGTTGTGAAATTGTTTGAGAGTGCTGTAAGTCATGTTAGTAAGGAAAATTGGACAAACTGTATCGAGCATGTTATTAAAGTAGAGGCAAATATGTGGAAAATTGACAATATTTGTGATGATTTAATCGACCCCACTATTATTAATGTCAACAACGTTTCTTCCTCTTCCGAGTCGGATATAGAATAAAATGTAAGTAATAAATGTATTCCAATAATTATTTCTTTTCATTTTTCATTATACTATAATTTAAAACGTATTTTTTTCCCAAAATACACACCACTGCATTGTGTTATTGCTTATCTGCTAATCCTTTAACAATGAAGAAACCCTAAACTTTGCTACAACTGAAACAAATACGGGGTCAATCTACCTGGTTTTTAGATTTACGGAAGAAATGTAATTTAAAGTAAGAGATTTATCAAAAATTTCATGGTGCTTCCTGTAAAGGTTTTGCATACTTAATTAGGGTTTATTACTCCTCGTACTTTCTGTACAGACTATAGAAATGGATGTGAAATGGCCACGCACGTCAATGCGCGTTACTAGATGATCGTAGTAGGGATCATAGATAGAAAAAAATACTTATAAATGGGAAACTGACCCGTGGCGCCCTTTATTTCTACGGTTGGCGCCACCTTGAGAGTCCCGTCAGTACCTCCAACACAAATCAGAAGGTTGTGAACTTCGCTAACAGCGGTAAAAAAAGATTTCTGTAATTTTACAGTTTTTGGCGGCATATTCAAAATTACTGAAATTTTACTTTTATTGCAAAATGACATTCATGGTACATTTTTTAATGTTTCATTGAAAATTACCCAACATTAGATTGATAATACGATAGTAACAATCAGATAGTCAAGTAAAATTAAATGAATGTCAAAAAATGGACAATATAATGCCTGAAATGAGAAAAATAAAGCAATAATCATCAAGTTTATATATTTTATTGAATAAAAAAAGTATACAATGAATGAAACGTTTTTTACATATTTCAATGGCAAACATGAACAAAAATTGATGTTGGGTATTCAACAACAATGCTGGGAAGTACAAAGTTGCATGGAATGGAAATAGTAGGAGTGAAGCATACACAATATTTTTAAAAAAGAAAAAAGAAATCCATCTTGGTTAATTCTAGTGACCTTACTGGTTAATTATGAGGATCGCCTCTACCTATCCATGAAATGACATCAGAATACACCAAGTTATCGAGTTTTCAATTTTTTTCGAAACGTTCACATTTCAAGAAAAGTCTGCATAACTCGGAACCCTCTGTATTTAGGTCTAGGGAACCATCATGGGGGAGTATTTTATTTTTTAGAGGCAATCAGAAAATGGAATGAAATATGGGGTGTCCCACGAGAAAAAATATAATTTTCATACGCCACACTTTATTGAAACATCTTGTATATTTCAAAATAATTTATAAATGTAGTTCTTATAAATGTACAAACTACTATCACAGAGTACACCATCTAACAAATTTGTGTGCACATGCATGAATTAATTAGTTTATCTGTCAATGTCAAGTCGACACTTCCGTTCATTCCACTCAGTTCACCGTATATTATTTTAAGATTAGGTTAAAAATGAGCCACTTCTCATTACACACATGAGATGAATAGTAGGGAGTTCTCATGTAAGTAGTTAAAAAAATATTCTATAGACCTAATTGTGAGGGATGTTCATCAACAATACTTTTTTTCTTAGTGTAGTGTTACTTTTCTCAGTGTATCAAGTAGTTTATGTATCAATTCCTCGACGTATTTCCGCTCAATGTCGTGTTAGACCGACTTCAAAGGAACAGACAAAGCTTTCGTCTCTTGTTAGATGGTGTACTCTGTGCTACTATGGTGACAAACCTTCTGAAAATTTCACCGTTTCGCTATGAACCTCCATTCCGTTGGTCGTGATTCACTCTGTATATGTGTACTTTTTGGGTGAACTAAAAGCGTGAAACTCACTTCATCGTCACCAAACGAAGTATTTTTCTAGTTATGCAACCAAGCATTGCACTGGATGATTATGCAGCAGGTCATACAGAAAAGTGAGCTGAATAATTGTATAACCTGTTTGGTTCCATTTGAATGTTTCTATGTGTTTATACTATAATACCAACTAACCACACCCAGATAAGAGTTTCAATTAAGTGTTAATGTGAACTTCAAAGCTCAATCACAAACACTCCTTTATAAATAAAAAATAATAATCCAACAGCTCGACGATACAATTCACAAGTTACTCACTTTTCTCTTTTATCGGCAGTCCCCAAAGACTGTCCGTATGCTTTTTTTAAGTAATTGATACAATACATTTAATAAGTTCCGGAGACTGACAAAGCACTTCTGCTTGAAAGACCTCATTATTCTGTGGCAGAATTCTGCAATCTACCATAGACTTTTGAGTACATTAGCATGAATCAATATTTAGTATAAAGTACAATATTAATATTGTATTATAATTATAAGCCTAATTTATTTATTTATTTATCATTCAGATTTGATGGTTAATAAGCCAGTATGTTTGTTTTGTTGTTTACATTTTTTATCTAATGTGACACTTCAAATCACTTCTTGACGTTAGGTAACGTCACATTTTTCATAACCTTCATATATCAGTTATCAAAAGTAGTTATGTAAAAACTGCACGTAACTGTTCAAGTTTCAAAGAATAATTTATTTTTAAGACCGACCAGAAAATATACACTTTCTGGACAATTTTTTTTCCAGAAAATAACGTTTTGCGATCAAGACCGGAAAAAGCTTTTTTCCCCGATCGTGGGAAAAGTGACACTATTTTGACCTGTTTTCTATGCGCAAAGCTCAACATTCCAGAATAGTGGGCAGTTGCTAAGCAATTAGAAAATAACAATGCGGTAATATGCTCACCGCACTGCTGTAGCGTGCGGTAATGTCACAAATGGATTATTACAATAAAATGAAACAAAGTATGGTTTTAATTTTTATATTGATAAAGCTGTTATGAAAGAAAAAATAGAAACATCTAATTTATGACGATATTCTTGAACACAAATTAATTGTTAATATTTACTTTCATTGTACAGTTTGTACAATTTGTAAATTGTACTGGAGGGCAACGAGAGTTTATAGACGTTGAAGATGCATGGCTAATTGTTTGGTTTATCTCGTTCCGATCATTTTCATCTGAAGTCGAGGCAGTGGTGTTGAATATTTTATTAGCCACTTCTTCTTTATTATTAAGTGATTCGTCATATATTCAATCGGAGAAAAATTATTCTACCTTGGTCATAACAAAGTAATTTTCATGGTTGCCACTTCTATATTTCAATATGAACATAGAGAGATCTATCTAAACTCAATTGATTACGTCTTGAATGGAATATTTTTTAAATGATTTTTCAAATGTAAATCAACGATAGAAGAAAAAAGTATAGTATATGTATAATTCGTGGGAAAAGCATATTCCCAAACTCCTGTGTTACCAGACTCGTCGCTACGCTACGGTAATTATGACAGTCGCTTGGGAATATTATGCTTTTCTCACTAATTATACAGTCTACTATCAAATTGCCGGTCCCTGACGTCAATTTTTTCTCATTTTTCCAATCGCTCTTCTATAATGCAATCTACCTTGATTTCGTTACTATGGTAACAATGTTTCGATATATTGTCGAGCGATGACAGTTCGTTGATTTTCAATTTGTCGTTTATGTCAAACTTATTATTTTATTTGGTTTTTTTTTTTTCATTTTGGGAGCCGTTCAGATGCCGGGAGCACTGCAGCCTATTGGCTTATTGTACTCTGCTCCCATATTTAGTCCACCCATCCAGTTATCCCCGTACCTTCGAGTAGACGGTATAGGTCCATTGGATGTGTGCCATATACTTCAGGTGGCACATTGGCCTCTCCGAAGATTGCACGTCTCCTCGAGTGCAGTGCCTCACAGTCAGACAAGATATGGGTCACGGTCTCGATTTCCATGCCACATAGTCTGCAGCTGAGGTCCCCGTTATATAACCCTATTTTATGCAGGTGATCTTTTAACGGGGTATGACCCGTTAGATAACCTGTAATAATTCTTAGCTTATTCCTGCTGATATTCAGTTTTATTTGGTTTTAGTTTTGTTAATCGCTTTGTTATAAAAAGTAAAATAAAAAAATTGGATGTATATCGAAGTGTCTGTTTAAAAAAAAAAATATTGTACGTAACGCAACCGAAAATTTGTGTTTTTCAGGTCTCACCAAGCTTCCACGACTCGCTCCTACAGCTGCTTGTCTCGACCTGAAAAACACTACTTTCCGGTCTTGTAACGTGAATTACTATAACAATCAGGTACTGTCAAAACTGACAATTATTTCATTATTCAAACTGACAATTACTCCATTATTTTAATTCAACAGTATTTTAAGATTTATAAACATTGAAAACAACATTATTAAGGTAATTTTATTGCTGAATACTTTATAGTAACAATACTTCTAACATCATTTGAATCCACTTTCGTATTACCATTGTAATTGAAGATTTTATTAAATATTATAAAAGCGCGGAATTAGATGAAACGTTGTATGTGAACACGTTATGAACAGTAGTGTGGTGTAAAAGTTTTTGATTGAGAAGTGTTTTTATTATTCGAAGATGTTCCATAATGTTATTGCAAAGTCAGATATTTCGAAATTTGGATTTTCAATTCCACTTTTTATATTATTGTTGATTAATTCCACGGTATACATTTTATCGATGTGTGTAATCACCTATAAATTATTTTATTCAGTTTATTCTCAATAATTGAAGCTTGAAATCAGTTAAGCTCTCACTTCAGACCAGTGCCTAAGCCTTAAAATATGGTAAAAAGTGGAACAAAAATAATAGTAGGATGAAACCCATCAGAAAAGGAGAGAAATATCCGAGTTCGGAAAGTCGGAGAGGTTGAGTTTTTAAGGGTAAAAAATAGTTTATCTCGATTTTCGGTAAAACCACAAGTCCCATGGAAAAAACTTGAATGGCAAAGTTGTGGGTAATAAAAATTTCTACAACTTCTGTAGACACGATTTTATCACATAACCTCGAAATTCATGTGAAAAATTCCAATAAACAAGTTTTCAATTTTCAATTTTTTTCAAATCTTTAAAAAAAAAATTTCGCGAAATTTGGTGAAATATTTCCTTATTATATCCCAAATACACTGTAATTCTGGAGTCTCTCCCTGGTCATAAGCAAACAAAAAAAACTACACTGTAATTCATTTGATCTGAAATATTCATTTTTCCACCTTATTTTGACTTAATATTAAAAAAGCACCCTAATTTTCAATCGAAAAGTCTCGTGTCAAAATATCAGCTTTTTTTCAAAAAGTCGGTGAGCTTTTTGTTCGTTAAAATCTCTACTTTCGAATGGTGTAAAAATAATAAACATTACTATAGTAAGTGTTCTCAGAAAATGCAAAAAACTTCTAAATTTTTTCCTAATCATTATGTAGAATTTTGAACTATTTCTTGAAATTTATATTTCAATTACTCCAAAACGTAAGATTTCATATCACATTGATACACGAAAAAATAAGTTAATAAAGTTAATATTTAATAAGACATTTACAATGTTTTGAAAAAGTTGTAGAATGTTTTTCAAATAATATTTGTAGATGTCTATTTATTGTTGTTTTGAGATAATTTATATACCTGAGTGACCTACGATAAATTTTAGCGCATTTTGAGGTGTTTCATAGAGATGTGTGCTTAATATCTTCTGTAAGTGACTTGTGGCATTACTTATTCTTTTTCCTCCTATTTTTTGGGAATCAAACAACAATAATGTTTTTTATTTTTCATTTCGACGTTTCGGTAGCGTTATAGCCAACTGAGGAGTTTAATTTCTCCATAAGTGGTTAATAATTTTCTATTATTAACCTCAATAATGGACAAATTCAAATATTTTGAGAATTCAGGGATAGTAGTTCAACAAAAAAAGTGGGCTTAGAGCAGTGATGGGTAATGTTAATAACCACCTATGTTGTTGACAGTTCTTAGCGTTAATTAACGCTATGGTGAAAATTGTTTGAAATAAACCACGGTAAACAATTTAGGCAACCACTTTAAAAAGCATTTTTTCCATTAATAGCTTTGAATCTGACAATTATTGCTTTTTCTAGCGAACTGAGAAGTTTAATTTCTCCATTAGTGGTTGATGATTTTCTATTATTAACCTCAATAATGGACAGATTCAAATATTTTGAGAATTCAAGGATAGTAGTTCAACAAAAACTTGGGCAACATAATTTTGCATAGCCAGGAGATTATCGGAAGCAATCAACACATGTGCATTAAAATTACCGATACTTTTTTATAAAAGCATGTTGTCTAATAACTGCCTGAGTTTATTCCCATATTTTGGCGAAAGAGCTCGACTACAAAGGAGGGGGGCTCTTTCAAAAAATGCTTAAATAAAAAATTATCAGGTTTATTTTGATGCACGAGTGTACTTCGGTACAATATTTCTCGAGTAGAATGACTAAAAGTTTTATATTTTTGGGTTTACTTGCGGTCACTTTTCCTTGAATAGAACATGGAGAATCTTGTCCAAATCGCTACATTTCAACGAATTTTAAAATTTGGCTTATGTCACAATGACAAATAATGCGCAATTTTAACACTCGTAACTATAGTACTATAGTTACTATAGTACATTTTTTTGGGGAAATATCAAAAAGAACAACCAAAAACTTGGTCATTTTAATTTTTCACATTAATTTTGAGGTTATGTGAGAAAATTGTGTATACAAAAGTTGTGGATCTTTTTATTGCCCACAACTTTGCCATTCAACTTTTTTCCATAGGACTTGTAGATTTGCTGTAGTTAAGTAACAGAGGAATCATATTTTTCTAACACTAGTTTTGAATTATACGCTTTGATAAATCCTAGTAGTGAGTTATATACAGGCAGCTTGTTTAATGCTAACAAGTGTAATATATAACAAAATAAAGAGAATTGAAGAAACAGCGTATAGGTTAGAACACGCACGGCTTGCTAAATACATACGTTCTGAAATTGTAATATTGAAAAAACATAATTTGTTTTTGAATTTATTAAAATTATGACGCGTACACTTGCTAAACACACAAAATGTGGAGATTATAATGCGTATGACTTGGTTAGCACAATAATAAAGAGAGGTTATAGTGCGTACTTGCTAAAAATACAAAAAAGCATCTATTATTATTATTATCTGTATATAATCTCTTTACAAAAATCCCTTTATACACTCAACAAAAATAATCGTCGCGACACCACACTGTTCAATGCGAAATAGAAATGAAAATATCTGGCTTGCTTTCTATAAGAGAGAAAGATACAGACAGAGAAACATGCGACGCCGCATGTTTCTCATGCCACGTGTCGTGACAAAACTTTTCGTAAGAATTTTATCCGTCTAGCCTCCTTTCACAACGCGCGATAAGGAACTTCGTTCCAAAAGTTTTAATGAAAGATTTTCATTAATGACATTTCATCTTCAGCATACAATGGTTTGGGTAGTTCATGTAGTATCATTCGCGTAGCCGAGGCTGAACGAATTAGCTCACCCATTGACATAACTTGCTCTACTGTACTTCATGGTTATGTTAATGGAATGATATCTACACTGGGAGTGGTTGATTTTATTATTACCATAGACAAAGTTGAAGAAGTAATAACCGCTCATTTGGTACCCAATTTAGCTCAAGATGTCCCAATTTTATTAGGAAATAAGTTCACGGAGAAACCTAGTATATTGGTAAATAAAGATGACGTGTCACTAAAATTTTTCGAATGCTCACAAGAATCACTATTACCCGCAATAGAAACCAGCATAAGAAAGTCTAAAATAATCCTACGCATTTCTGAAAATTTCACAGTGTTGCCAAACCACTGTGGAAATGTACCTATATATGGTGATGGATCCGAAGGAGATGTATTTGTCGAAGCCAGCATAAGGTCTCCAGAAAATAACGACTATTGCATTCCTCATACTATATTGTCACTCAAGAAAAATATTTGTTCAGTGATACCATGTATCAATTCAGCAGACAAAAGTATAACTTCGAAGAAAGATACCATTTTTGTCAGCGCATTGCCTTGCATCGAAGAATTAAAAGCGCCTCTTGAGAAAATGATGTCAATTGATGAGGAGGAAGTATCACCCTTGCCGTTAGAAGATGTTCAGATCGGCCCAATCGACGATGAACACTAACTTCAACTATTCAATCTTTTAATCGGGTTTGTTTTGCCCTGGACACAAGTGAACTTGGTTGTGCAAGATCAGCCACTATGACAATATCATTGAATAACGACAAACCATTCACTTACCGACCATACAAAATGTCGAATTCTGAGCAAAACGTAGTCAAAGATATTGTAGACGATTTACTAATAAATAAAATGATACGAGAGTCTGACTCACAATATGCTTCTACTGTGTTATTGGTTAAGAAGGAAAATAGGGAACAAAGACTTTGTGTAGATTACCGCAAATTGAATTTATTTACTGTGAAAGATAATCATACCTTGCCACGGATAGATGATCAAATAGATGAACTACAGAGAGAAAATAATTATTTTATAAGCTTAGATTTAAGATCTGGATATCATCAAGTACCAATTGAAGAGTCTACGAAACAACATACTGCCTTCGTAACTGCTGAAGGTCAGTATGAATATAATAAAGTTCCTTTTGGATTGACTTGATTGTTTTATGCTCCAAGAATATTTCAAAGGTTGATGACTAAAATGATTAAACCTATCAGAAAAGAGTCTGCATTATACTTGGACGATGTTCTTTTATTTGGTAGAACGATAGGAGGAACCTTAAACGTATTTAGGGTATCATTAGAAATCTTTAGATATGAAGGACTAACACTGAATTTGAAGAAATGCACTTTTCCCAAAACATCAGTAACTTATCTTGGATTCGAAATAGAAGGTACGGTTTAACCCAATAGTGAGAAAATTTAAGCTGCTGCAAATTTTCCACCTCCAAGATCTGTTCACAACATTCGCCAATTCATGGGCCTCACATGTTATTCTCGACACTTTGTTGAAGGGTACGCTATGATAACTAGACCTTTAATAAACTTAATAAAAAAATCTGTAGAATGGACATGGGGCGAAAGGAGATCAAGCATTTACAAAGCTCAGATAAATTTTAGTTAGTCTTGTATTTATTTGACTCGGATGCAAAAACCGAAGTTCACACAGATGCGAGTAATTTGGGTTTAGGTGGTATTTTACTACAACGGAGTAGTCAAGACGACAGATTACACCCAGTCGCTTACTACAGCAGGCAAACTTCTGCAGCGGAACAGAAGTATCACTCATATGAACTCGAAACATTGTCAGTTGTGAAAAGTTCAGGAAAATTTAGAAGTTATATTTTAGGTATTCCATTTACAGTTATAACCGACTGTAACTCACTTAAAGCAACGAGTAATGGAAAACAATTAGTCCCTAGAACTGTAAGATTGTGGCTAGAATTGCAAGAATATAACTTCAAAGTTCAATATAGACCCGGAAATAGGATGAACCATGTGGACGCACTAAGTCGAAATCTGGATGTAACCACACCAACTGAATGGAAAATTGTTTTCCAAATCAAAGAATTTCACCAAATATTAAATAAACCGCCAGTACTTGAATATAAAAAGCACATCTACAAAAATTATTGTTTACGAGATGGACGAGTCTATCGAATAATTGCTAGAGGTATATCATGGGTAGTATCGCAAGGAATGAGACAGCGAGTAGTGAAAACAGCTCACGACGATTTCGGACATTTTGGTGTAGAGTGAACACTACATCGTTTATGTGAGCGCTATTGGTTTACAAGAATGCGTGAATATGTTGAGAAATATATATCTTGTTGCATATCATGTCTTTACAACAGACGAAATTCCGGTAAAAAGGAAGGATTTTCACACCCAATCCCCAATGGCGTTAAACCACTATCTACCTCCCATGTGGACCATCTAGGACTATTTCCAAAATCAAAAAATTCTAACACCTACCTAATAGTCGGTATTAATGCTTCCACAAAATTTACTTTTCTACGAGCAGTCAAGTCCACTAAGACCAAATACCTGGTGGAATACTAAAGATATTTTTGCAACTTATGGTACACCTAAAAACTCAATATCCGATTAAAGTAGTTACTTCACTTCAAAACGTTTCAAACCATTTTGTAAACAAGAAAATTGAAGGACGTGTCACGGGACACACGATAGGAATTTTAGTTCCTTTTAAGCAATAATCAAATTTATTGAATCAATAAATAAATACACATATGATATTTATATAGGAATTTATTTCTGGATGAAACTTCATTTAGCAATCCATATATAATCGATTATTTCTAATCGATTATTATCAATTGATTAATAATCGATGATTTTTGATTGATCAACGATCGATTAAATAATCGATTATCAACAATGGATTAAATAGTCGATTATGAACAATCGATTAACAATAGTCGATTATCAGCAATAGACTATCAGCAATCGATTATCAACAATGTATTAATAATCGATCAACAAAAATCGATTAATAATCGATAATCATCAATCCTTAATCAACAATCGATTAATAACCAATTCTATATAAACGATGAATATTCGAATATTTCCAATCGATTAAAAGTCATTAAATTCGATTGTTTCCAATCGATCAACAATCCTATCATCAATTGATTAATAATCGATTATTTTTAATTGATGAACGATCGATCATTATAAATCAATCTATAATCGATTACTATTGATCAATTAACAATCTTTTATCATTAAGTTGTAGTTGTAGAGTAGTAGATAAATTATTTCGTTACAAAAATTCTGTCCTCGGTTTTTTCTTCAATCTATCGATTAATTTCAAATCTTTCCAGCATTACAGTTTTCTTTAGCCTATGAATCGCTGCTTAGTAAACACATAACGCAGGCACATAACGCAGCAATGTAACAGTCAGATCTTTTGCGCCGCGACCCCCGGTCGCTCCAACCTAACGTGAAGAACTGAAGTTTTAAAAAAGAACAATCTTGCCAAAAATTATGAAAATAATAGTAAAAATGTATCCGAATAAATTCAAGTATATCACCAGCACTGCGAATACCAGCTTTGCATAGAGTTTGCATCGGTGGTTCAGTGGTAGAATGCTCGCCTGCCACGCACGCTGCCCGGGTTCGATTCCCGGCCGAAGCATATGAATCGCTGCTTCGTAAACGAGAGAGGGAGAGAGGCTCAAGGCACATAACGCAGCAACGTAACGTAACGTTACGGTCAGATCTTTTGCGAATTACCCCCTGTCGCTTAGCTCCAACCTAACGTGAAGATTTAAAGTTCTATTAACATACATCATATCATCAATGCCGTAGCAGCACCCAGAGCTAATGGACAGGTAGAACGATTAAATCGTACAATACTATCAGTATTGTTACCATCGGTTCCTAATAGTACAGGGAATGAAGCTCAAAAAAGGTAAAACTTCGCAATTTTTTCGTCCAGCATGGATTGACTTGAAATTTCAACGGGAGGTAGGTGATAGCCGAAGGTTCAAAATCTATATAGAACCGAAGGGCGGTAAACGGTTTTTAGGGGTGAAAACTACCCTTATTTGTCAAAAATCATAAAATAACATTTTAAACCTGAAAATGGGTAAGATTTGGTTTGGATAAGTTGAATAATGATTGTTTTGAGCTTTGGAATACAATTTCATTATATTTCAACTCTTTAAAAGCAGCCCCTGTTACAGCTTAGTGTAAAAAAAATCACGAATCCTTAAAAAATGATTTCGCCTCTGATTGATTTGTATAAAAATTTGGGATTAGGCTCAACTCACCCTCTGCTTTATATATCATGTCATGCCGACGGACCCTGATTGTTTCTTAGGGGTGAAAACTACCCCTAAATGTCAAAAATTAAAAAATAGCATTATAAATCTTAAGATTAAGGTGAAAATTGGTTTGAATTAGTGAAATGATGAATTTGTTACATTTCGAAATTAAATTTTATACTTTTTCAACCCTTAAAAATCAACTGTTATTAGTATTATATGAAAAAAAAATTTTTTTGCCAAGGGAAAAATAATTAATGCTAATATAGGGATTTGCTCAATAATTCTGTTGTAAAAAAATGTGTCACGTGCATCAAGTAACTTTTCAACCTTTAAAAACCACCCTTCACAACATTGCAATTTTTATAAACTATTTTAATAGATATAAATTGGAGAAAAGTAGACTTAAGTACAAAAAAAAATTTATTAACATAAAAATGCGCTGTATTTTCACATATATTAACATAACTAAATGATTACATTTACTGTATCATCAATTTGATCTTCATCGTGGTCGATGTCATCTTCATCTTCTTCGATCACTGGTGGACTATTATTGCAGTCTTCACCTGAGCACCCAGAACAAGTGGAATTGCAATATAATCCAACTTTTCTGCAACCGCATAATGCGCCGCACCATTTTTTGCATTGGCAAAAAATCATTTGTAAGAGTTCATCGGGTGCAGGTGGTTTTTTCATGCGCACGGATAGTAATGAATTATTTTTGACATACCATCCCCAATCTGTTGCTCGGATGTTTTCATTTCCAAGCCACTGTTGAATTTGGAAGTAGCATCTTTTTGTATGTTCATCTAAGGCATCAACAGTGGGCAGAAGGGAAGACAGTTTAACCGCACTGCTTTTTGTTGTGGCTTTGATGAACTGCTCATATCGCATCTTCTTGAGAAAATCTTCCAAATCTGTTATTTTTTTTAACTTGGTGAGCTGCGTGTCTTTAGCAGCTCCGTACAACATTATTATTTCAAAAAAAGAACACGAAACATTTCGTATATATAACGCCCCACTGCCGAATAAACCGGTTTTGTACATTATTATGCTTCCAAGTGTACTATACTATTGGAATTTTTCGAAAAAAAAAATCGATTGTTTTTTTGACGTATTTCCTTTATTTCTGATGATAAAAAGTTCATTCAAAAACGATTTTGTAGCGTTCTTCAAGTGGTGCTCGTGCGTAAATAGACGTTTTAAACGGCTATATCTCGTCAAATGTTAACTGTACAAAAAATCTACATACAGGAAAATTTTTTTCATAAAAAAAGCTACGATTTCGTTTTTTAACTTTGCTTGTACCTCTAATATTTTCGGAGTTATTTTCAAAAAAAAGGGTAAAAAATACAAAATTATGAAAAATAACTTTTTACTTGAAGCCATAATTTTTCGAAAACCATGAATTTGAAATTGGTCAAACTTCTTGGACATATCAACCATACATGTACAAAAAGAATTGCACGAGGGTAAAGATCAATTTTAATTAGGGGGGTAGTTAGGGGGTTGTTTTCACCGATTTTTTTGTATAAAATATTCAGTACTGACATTATTTTTGTCATAATTCACAATTTTGATGCTACAGACCTTTTTTCAAAAAAATAAAGGTCTAGTTATGCTCTTTGAAAAAGATTCTATGAGTTTTCTACGAAAAATGCATCATTTTTCCGGTAATTTGACTTTGAATCTATCACATTTTGCATTTGGGAAAAAAAGCTAATTATAGATGGGCCATATCTCGGTTCCTATTCGTTTTAGAGAAATTATAAAACGAGGGTTCCGCTTGTTTTTTTAAAAGCTACCATTTTGCTTTCCATAGTTTTTTTGATAAAATGCATAATTTTCGAGTTATCCGCGAAAAACATATCAAAAACTTCGATTTTTTCCTCCAAAAAGCGTTACTTTCAATCGCGAATAACTTAGAGAATATTGATTTTACAAAAAAAAATGTATGAGACATTTTTGCTTATAATCACTTTTTCAGTCGATTGCTGTGGTTAAAATGTAATAAAAAAATTTCACCCCCGAGATGGGGTGGCAACCACCCCCTAGGCTTTAGCGCCCTTCGGTTCGATATAGATTTTGATCCTTGGGCTATCACCTACCTTCTGTTAAAATTTCAAGTCAATCCATGCTGGACGAAAAACAGCAATTTTAAAACAGAAAGTAAAAAAGAAATTTGAAACTAAACATCTAATCAATAAATGGGATATACAAAAATTAGAAGATATAAAGATTAGAGTAGAATATGGAAAGCGCATAGAAAAATTACTGGATGATAAAGGAAAAGAAATACAAATCGAGGAAAATTAGGCTGAACGGAAAAAAATTGAAGAATGTATTGATACAGCGGCAGAAGAAAAAATAGGCATTAAAAAGAACAGTCCAAAATAAGGTTGGTATAATGAGAAGTGCAGAGCCAATGTCTCAGAACTAACAAAGACGAAGAAAAGAACGAATATGACCAGATAAGAAAACAAGCAAAAATGCAGTGAGGAAAATTAAAAGGGAATGGGTGGATAGCATACTAGGAAAAATAGATGCCGAAAATAATAATAAGAACTCAAAATTATTTTACCAAAAAATCAAAGAGCAAAATAGAGTATTCAATCCCAAACAAATTGGAATAGAAAACAAAAATGGTAAAGTTGTAGAAGACGAAATAGAATATAAAACAACATGGTTGGTATATTTTGGAAACGTCTCAACAGAGACGGAAATACTGGAAGAATTTTCGGAAGACGAAGAATTTGAAATAGAGCAAATACCAGAACCAACGCCTAAAATAAAAGAAATCATTAGTTAAATCAAAAACAAGAAAGCACCAGGAAGCGAAGGAATAAATATTGAATTGATTAAACATGGAGGAGGAAAACTGACAGATCAGATATACGAATTAGTAAGGTGTATATGGAGGGGTGAAAAGATGCCGGAAGAGTGGAGATCAGGTTAAATAGTAACAATACATAAAGAAGGAGATAAACGAAACTGCACAAACTATAGAGGAATTACGCTACTCAACACGACCTATAAAATACTGTATACAGTCATCCAAAAGAGACTGGCAAGCAGTATAGGCACAATATTAGGACAATATCAATACAGATTCAATAAAGGCAAATCAACCATAAACGCAGTTCATATCCTGGAGCAAATATTGGAAAAAACTCACGAACATCAAATCGGAACAAAGATGCTATTTATTGATTTTGAACAAGCCTTTGATTCAATAAATAGACAACAACTAATGAGAGCACTTCAAACTATGGAGATAAACAAAAAACTGAGAAAATTAATCTTGATTACTATGAAACAATCAACAGCTACGGTGCAAACACAAAAAGGTGAAACGAACATATTCGAGATTAACAAAGGAGTCAGACAAGAAGATTCTCTGTCAACAACTCTATTTAATCTGGCGCTGGAATATGTAGTCAGAAACGTAGACAAAGGAAACCTGAGGACAAGAGGTAGACAATTGATAGCTGATGCGGATGATTTAGTCTTGGTAGCAAAAAACAGAGAAATTGTGAAAAAAATGTTTCAAGAAATTGTGGAAGAAGGTAAAAAAATGAGTATTGAAATAAATGAAACAAAAACAAAAATAATGACTGTGAACAAACACCTAATGAACAATAATAATAGCAGTGGTGACTTCAAATTTGAAGAAGTTGATAAAATGAAATATTTAGGAGTTACAATAACCAACAATGGGATGGGATGGGATGGGAAAATGGAAATTGAGGAGAAAATAATGGCAGCAAACAGAGTCTTCCAGGCAAATAAAAATTTATTAAGAAGTAAATTTCTAGGCGAAAACACTTGAATGAAAGTTTATAAAACAATAATTAGACCAACAATAACGTATGAAGCTGAAGTTATGATAATGACAAAGAAACAACAAGAAGACCTGAAAGTTTTTGAACGAAAAATAAAAAAATAAAAATCGTATTGGGACCCAAGAAAATAACTCAAAATGGATATAGGAAAAGAACAAATGAAGAACTGAAAAAAGACATCCAGAGGAACATCATGAGTGTAATAAAAGAGCAAAGGTTAAAATGGTTGGGACATGTGTGGAGAGCAGGCCCAAACAGCACAATTTATGCGATGACTGAGTGGAAGCCAAGTGGCAAAAGAAAAAGAGGGAGGCCAAAATCAACGTGGCTACAGGAAGTTGAAGATGACATAAACTGTCTAGGTATCCGAAAGTGGAAGGCTAAAACAACCGTCAGGATACAGTGGAGGAACATAATTAAACTGATTTGAAAACTTGGAAATGGGGTCCAAAAAATCTGCAGTAGTTCTCTCTCACAATCTATCCAGTAAAATGCCTATTTCACATGGTCATATCTCCCATTGCATTACTTGTACAAAAACAAAACAAAAGCGCATTCTAATTGTCATCTCAACGGGTCTCAATTGAGCCCAGTTACATGCTTTTTCTCGGCAAAAACAGATAATTCGTGAAATTTGAAAAATATCTTGAAATAGTTATTTTTCTAACAAGTGCGGAAAGTGATACTTTCCCGCACGCGACTGCAGTTGACCCGAACTACGCGGAGCGGAGTTCGGGCAAGCGGTCAAGGGCGGGAAAGACATTTCACGCATGTGTTAGGAACATTATTTTTTTCACGACCGTATATACAAAAAAGTAAACCAGCTTATTTTTCAAAAGTTATTTCATTTCAACATACATATACAAAAATTTAACCAGAAACTATTAGGTGATTATAATAAATATTGATATTAGAACACAATTCTGTAAATTACTTAAAATTGCCGGTCCAGAGAAGTTATTTGGTGTTAACTAGTGAGTAGATGACGTCGATGAGGATGGCATCGGTTACAGGTCACATAAAGATGACGATGAAGGTGATGGCAACGGTATTAAGTCATTTGTAGATGGAATAATTTCATTCAATATATTTTTCTTATATCAAACCCGGGTGGTTTGATAGTTGTTTTGTGACACTACTTTGGAGAATGTACAGGGTTATATCAAAATATATTCATC
>CAJUYG010000504.1:31262-77713 GCA_910591675.1 Galerucella calmariensis
TTGTCAATGTACGCCGCGAAATATATTTGCAGCTTATCCTCGTCCCATCCGAATTTATATGAACTCGCATAATTAAATTGTATTTTACCATATGGCAGAAATCACAGTAATGTTATCAATGCCACCAATTTAAACGACATAATCCGGTCAGATGCATGACGTGGATAAGGAAATAATTGATCTGTACTTTCATACGTCCCAACAGCTTTTTGTTGGAAGTAGGAAAGACTGGAATATTATTTGGGCAGTCACGTTACCATTAATGGAACATTTATTATATAAAGGACAAAGGAATATCTAATTAAACACAGAAGAGTGAAATATATGCAGTGAAAATGAGATACTTCAGTTAATTGATATAAGGGATCTAGAAATATGATCAATACTACAATCTATTAATCACCTGCAGGTGAATGAGATAGTGGGAACATTTACACGGAATGAAGAGCGCAAAACAAAATGGAAGATTATGAAAACCTATACCTATCTCGTGTCATCAGATATCAAATTGATTGTATGAGTATTTCCATCAAAAACCGCTATACAATTTGATGAATTTGTAGATATTATATTTGTGGATGCTAGGTTTCACTCAACACTGTATGAATATTAACATTAATATCAAAAACAAAACAGTACTTTATTTGTGAGTTTTATGTTCTAAGAACTGTTCTCGCAAAGATTCGTGCTTTGCAGAATTGATTTTGTCATAAGATATAAAAGTTTGTTCCAATGGTAGGTTCCGGAAGTTGGCGTAGCTTTCTTTTGAGAGAAACTTGTCCAATTCAATGAGTGAGAATTGATTTTCTCCAATTCTCTTTGCCAAATCGGTTTTCCAATTTATCGGTAATTGTAACAACGTATTTTGTATAAAATAATTTATTCCTAGTGGGGTTGAGACAGCATGGAAGAAATAATCCGAGAAGTCTTCAAATTTTCATGCGATTGTATTATATTCTGTACGACTATAAGATGAAACTTTCTCGAGAGATTCGATTCGTCAAAATTGTTTATATTCAACTTAAAACCTCATGTTCCGACAAAACATTGGAAGTACCGTTGTAATGTATGTATCCTACTATGGATACTTGGTGCATTAGAAGTGTGGACGGGCCTCTGAATAGGTGGTGTTGCTGGTCACTTGGTGTGTCATCTCACAGGAATAAAACAACTACGGGAATCACTGGGACATGTTCTCTTTATTACCTTACTTTACTATTATACATTAACTCTCTTATTACTAGTACTAATTAGAATATTAATTAATATGATTACGATGAATAGAATACATTTTGAATGTCTTAGAATTGATTAAGAATGATTTAGAATGTATGTTAAAACACTTTCGTTAACATATTTAGACGACGAGTCAAGTTCACCGTTTAGTAAATATAAACAATTCTGTTTATGTTTATTCCACGCTCTGAACTTGAATTCCTACGTGCGACCTTTCTATTCCATATTTGTAAACGATTCATGCTTTATTGAAATTAGCTTCAAGGGAATTCATGTCCTTATTCATAATAATACCATAATAATAATTTAAATAATTAATAAATAATATTTCGGCCAAAAGGCATCACACCGTCCTTATTTTCATAATTCCGTCACGTATCAGTAGCGGCGTCACAAATGTACATAGAAACAATTGAGAAATTAAGTTTTATCCCTGAATTGGAAAGCCCAAGCATTATTGGAAACAATTGATAGTATTCTCGACCATAGATCGAGTTTTCTGCTGATGCAATTTACTGTGGATCGATTGATAGTGTGAGGATGATTATAAATCAGGCTAACTAAAATCATCGTCCCGCACTTGAGCTGCGTCTAATTTATTACACAGGGTGTTCGATTAAACTAAGTCAAATTGACATCTCGGTGTAAAAACATGTGTATATAGTACAAGCATGATGCATTTTTGGAAATTTAATCACCGTTGTCTCAAAATGGTTCACAAAGGAGTGGAGTAATATTTTGACAGCTTTTCTTGCCCATCGTTGTGCATTCAGGTGGATTGAATAGAATGATCAATAAGCATAATTGAAGAGTTATGAATATTTCCATTAAATCATATCACACATGAATTACTCCATTACCCCATAATGAGATCTATTCAGGTATTACTCAAACCATCACCGGCACTATTATATTGATAAAGGATTTGTCGATTCACGTCAACAGCCGGAGATTACATTTCCGTAATAATGATCAGAACTATTAATTGATTCAATTGATATTTTGAGCAGTATTATACTTCATGAAGTAACATCATTCTGTTAACCACCAAGACTAGCATATTTTATTGAGTTATTCGCAAAATAATATGAAACAAATAAGAAGACATGAAGAACAAGTATAAAGATTATAAAAACTGCAGAGTACAGTTGTCTATAATGGAACTACAGTACATGGAACAGTATCCAAACATCCATTGGCATTGAACAAATTGCAATGAGTGCTTATATGAATATAATATAATATAAATGTATGAATGGACAAGATGAATAAAAAATGAGTAGTACACAAAATGTTGTGAACATAAGAGCAGATCCCAGTTCTGATCCACCTAGGACATTTTGCATTTTTTGAGGTAATGTATTGGATAAACTCATGATCCAATGGACAATGTACTTATAATTAATTAGAAATAATATAAATACATAGTTGATTAAACAATTCGATTGAGTCAAGAAATATGTGTTTCTTCAGTGGGGCATTGATTATTCA
Organism: Galerucella calmariensis; assembly: GCA_910591675.1. Taxonomy (NCBI): domain Eukaryota; kingdom Metazoa; phylum Arthropoda; class Insecta; order Coleoptera; family Chrysomelidae; genus Galerucella; species Galerucella calmariensis. Next base: position 33,990 of record CAJUYG010000504.1, read on the forward strand.
TGGTCAGTGTCAAAATTTTAATCAACTGTAATTCAGTCATGCCCATCTATTATGTTCCAATAATACTATATTTGAAATGAATGAGCCCTATCAATAATTTATTCCAGTCTAAATCGAGAACACACTAAAGTCACTGCCATATTTGCAGCGTTATATCATAAAATAAGAAAGCAGCAACAACAAAAAACTATCCGCAGTTATTGAATTATTCCATAATAATTGGAAGGAAATATGATATAAGGTTAGCCTATAATACTTGTATTGAGTATTGAATTATTAGCTCAAAAAGTGCTGGAAACCAACTAAAAGTAGAATTATAAGGCCATAATACGAGAATTTCAATTCTTTCACAAAAATATCGGAAGATTCACGACCGAATAGCGTGTAGAATATAGAAAAGTGCTGAAGCTCATAACCAACCGGATAGGGTTGATTAAATGACTTGATTTACGATCCACAAATAATCTACGGGTTTTCTTCAACTCAACTCATTTTCCTGTCCTTTTTATGAAAAATTCCCTTTTTCGTGATATTTTGATTTGTTAACACAAAATGTCAGTAAGTCATCATGGAATGAAAAAGAGTACGCTTTTGTCGTTTCAAATGTTCATAACAGTGTCGAAAACAACATTTGCAAGTTCATATCATTTATCGTTAACATGATGACAGAGTACATTTTCTACCAGGATTTTTGTCACGAAAACTTACCTATTGCTTGCCAAGAAAGGTATATGCAAGCGAGCCGCACGGCGAGAGCGCTCGTTCTTATCTCTTGTTTTACTTTCACGTCAACAAAATATCAATCATTCGACGAGAAACCGCGAATAAAATCGTTCGTGTTTGTGGTTAGCGCAGGAATATAAAGATAGACTGACCTTAGCGACTGAGCGACTAGAACTAGATAAGAGAAATGGCCAAAATCGGTACAACGCGGCAAAACCGCATGTATAGCAGTAAAGTTAACTCAACTTCAAATGACGATGTTTTCAACTTCACTGCTATACATACGGTTTTGCTGCGTTGTACCGATTTTGGTTATTTTGCACATCTGTGACGTAACACCCATGAGGTTTTAAACTAACTCCACAACTAACAATGCTAGTAGTTTTTTTAACTTTCCAGACGATCATTTGGGATTGTATTCCTCCTCCCAGTGTTTAATTTCATTAGATAAGGTGCAGCAAGTACATTTTATACAGACATTCATGAAATCTAAACCCTGCACTTGTTGAACACCCTCAAATCATAGATGATGTTGTAACTCTCCGCACACTCAGTAAATGGTTATTTATGTACCAAGGCAGTAAAGTGATCATTTATCGGACGAGTCTGAAATTATGAGATGAGCGAGCGAGGCGAATAACAGGCGAGCTCGATAAAGACACTTTACTGACGTGGTGCATACAAAATCTTATCGCTAACTTTTTAGTATTCAGTAGTTCACTTATTCATGGAGTGAACAGCAAATATAAACAAATCCACTTATCATTTGGTGCACCCTTAAGCATTATAGAAGTTGATTCCTGAATTCGAAGGAGTTCCAACAATAATTTGTTATAAATAAATCGCAAGAAACCCGTTATCGAGCCTTAACAGGGTGAAGCGTGACACTGACAGGATGATTTTCGACTAATCTCAAAGTCAAATAGGCCAGTCGGTATGGGTCACTTCAGGCCAAAAGTACAAGTAATTAGCAATACGGCTGATTTTTTTTAAAAGTTCCTCGAAGTATGTAGATTGATATAAAAAAAAGTTTACCAGTCTATCGATTTCTCGAATTATAAAAAAAAAATAAAAAACTTTTTTTTTAAATTTCTTAATATTTCTCACTGGGAGGGAGGTGGAAAAAGATGGAAAATATCACCGAGTAGGGCAAGTGTTTTGCAATAAAAAAGGTCTCCTGCGTTTTTTCCGTCCAATCAATGGTTTGTCCGGAAAAAACTCGGTAAACTAAGTATGTGTCCCACATCCACGCGACTCTGCTGCACGTCGGAAAAAAATATAAATATTCAATCAGAATTTTTTTCAATCTTTGGTAAGAGTAGAGGTAGTAAATAATGAGTGAAGGGTGATAAGTGAGTTTTTTACATATTTTTCTTGGAAAAAGGTATGCAAAAAATACGAAATTAGTTTTTCTCACAGCTATAATACAACCAATGCAAAATTTCCAGTTCACAGAATACCCAACTAATGCCCAAGTCTTCAGGAATCCCAAAAATAGAAATGTTTCCAAAACAAATCCAAACCAAGTATTAGGTATCGAATTCTATAGATAGCTACTCCAAATACTCATCTTTTTATCTTATTTCAAATGCCTACATATTTTTCTATTTTCCGAAATTTTTCGCTCTCGCAATATGGGGTATTCCAACGTTATGATATGTGATTTCACATCAACGACATTCGTTTTTTATATACAGGATTGGTCAAAGATCGGAATGATCATTTACTGGGTTCTCTTGAAGGAAACACCCTGTATATTAGTATCGTATTGAGATGATTTTGTTTGACACCCCAGTATTCCTCAAGCTCTCCCTATACCTCATTGCCTCAATTTATGAGTAATTGATTCTAGCACAGGCAACATTGAAAACATTTCGGGAATGGAAGATGGAACCAATTCCAAAACATTTATATTTCTTGAAAAAAGTAACATATGAAATGAGTGATAAACTGCCTCACCCCGATAGAATTTTAAACGCGGACTGATAAACTGGTTGGGTTCAATACGATATTTCAATATCGAGACGATAATGACGGCGAACGTTATGATAAACTGATCACAAAATTTCAAAATAATTGGAAAAATGTATCTTAGTGTATTAGGATGCGAAATTAACTATCAATTGGAAAATTCAACCACACTGCTACATAATGGAAAATAACTAAAATCCATCAAACTTCAAACATGTTGCTTCGGCCCGAATTTCATTTTATAATTAATTTAATTATAGCAAAAAACGTGGCAACGGCGCGCGACGGTCGTATCGGTGAGATAAAGAGGGTGGCAGCGAATGTAGACTGATTTGTTTTAGTTTTTTTTCCTTTGATGTTTTTCGCCGGTATACTTGGACTATGATTTTTTTTTCAGTTGTTATTAGAACGCCGAGACAGCAACATTGTTAGCGGCTGTCCGGCAAAGTTGTTGAATAAGATGTTTATTTTACTGGAATATATTATTACATTTAGAAAAGTTCAAGTTTGATTTTAAAGGAAACAAGTGCAAAAATAAAGTCCACTATTGTGTTGTATAATCAACAATCATATTGAAAACATGGTCCTTTGAGCCGGATGTTTTAGATTTATGGAAAATAATGAAAATTGGCGGGCTGGAAGTTGGAGATTAGTTTATTGTTGAAAACAAATCGATAGAACATCCTAAAGCTAGGTAGAAGCGGTAGGAAAGTTGAATTTCGGCAAGTAAATAGTTATAGGTAAAAAACAAAGACCAGTAAAAGTGGGTAAGTCCTTTTGATTTCCAGTTCTTGTACTTTAGTTGGATTCGATTTCGTTAGTTTGTTTTGTTATTCGTTGTTAAAATGCCTACGGAATTAAATGAGCTTGTATAATTAGTTAGATCGCGTGGGGTTTGCAAAGCTTAGTTAACGAATTTTCAAAAACATTCAAAACTTTTGAGGCAAAGCCTATTTTAAATGTTGTTAATTTTCTCGAATTGCGGGATAGAATTTCGAAGATAGAAGATGTTTTCAATAAATACGAATCTCTCCAAGAAAAAATAGAAATGTTATCAGATGATTTCAATAGGGAGCTTGTGGAAAGAGATAATTTTGAAAAACAATATTATAGTGCAGTAGTTATAGCTAAAAACCTATTAAAAAGGATATCAACTTAGAGATTACTGGGGAATATTCATCAGAAATTAATGACAATGTTAGTGTCTATTCGGGTGGTGCAGGCAGGTCCAGACCTGCCGAAGGCGGAATTCTAAATTCGGTAAAATTGCCAACAATTACATTACCCAAATTAAGTGGATATTACAACACGTGGTTAGAGTTTAGAGATATATTCACAAGTCTCATAGATGAGAATAGCTCGTTACATTCTATACAAAAGTTTCACTACCTTAGAGCGTCCCTCGAAGGTTCCGCGGCATTGGTTATAAAATAAATAATAATTTTCGGGCGATAATCACAATAGAGCTTGGACAACTTTGTGTGAGCGCTACAACAACAAGAGATTACTAATTCATGAGCTCATGAAATCCTTATTTGGTTTAGAGTCGATCGAAAGGGAATCTAGCTCAAAGATTCGTTCGCTGATAGACAGTGTTTCAAAAAATCTTAGTGCGTTGTCTCAATTGAAAGAACCCGTTGATCAGTGGGGTACGTTAATTATACATTTGGTATCTACAAAACTGCACATCGCTACGCTCCGTGAATGGGAGCAACGGTCTGATTATTTTCAAAATGATAGCTCGGAAAGTGATCAAAATCTGGGTTGGGACAATTTTAAGGAATTTTTAAAGCGTCGCGCAGATTTGTTAGAAACCTCAGAACAACGGGAAATGAGTAGAGATGATCGTTTTAAAAGGGATAATAAACAAAAGGTCTCTAGCGCTGGTTTCGCCAACCGTTCAGGGGTAACTTTGGGTACGAGAGGTTTGTTAGCCAGTAGTGTGTACTGCTCCATGAGAGAGAACACACTGTAACCAATTTTGGTGAATTTCTAAAGTTGTCGATTAATAGCAGGATAGAAGAGGCTCGCGCTTTAAAAATATGTATGAATTGTCTGAAACCCGGGCATTTTTTAAGAGCTTGCAGAGCTAGCGGTTGTTCGAAATGTGGTTCCAAACACAATGTTTCTTTGCATTTGGAAACCATACCAAGAAATCCTGAAAATGTAGAAGAGCCAGGGGACACCAATGAAAGGGTGGAACATAAAAATGACGGTATTTATTTGTCTTCTTCTAAGTCTAGTGGTAATGTGCTGTTATCTACCGTGTTGATAGAGGTTCAAGATTATAAAGGAGATTTTTATGTGGCTCGCGCTCTTTCAGACACTAGCTCAAAATCTTGTTTTGCCACAAATGATTTGTGTGAAAGACTTAAGTTGAAGAACGAGCGTTGTATGATAAGCGTTGGTGGCTTAGGTCAAAAGGCTTCTCAGATCGATTCCAAATGTAACATTTTCATGAGATCTTCACATAGCAAATTTAGTACTAATCTTAGCTGTTTAATTATACCAGAAATTACGAGGTTTGTTCCTAGTGTTAAAGTTGACATCAAAAATATTTCAATTCCTAAAAATATTTCATTAGCGGATCCTTCCTTTTATAAGCTCAATAAGGTTGAATTGCTTATCGGAGCTAATTTGTTTCATAGCTTGCTGTGTATAGGTTAAATATCGTTGGGGCCCAATCATCCAGTACTACAAAAAACTCGATTCGGGTGGATCATATCTGGTCCTCTTTCTGCAGAAAATCCTTCACAAGTCTTGTGCAATTTCAGCACCAAAAATCAACAGGAATTCGATTTACAAAGGTTTTGGGAGGTCTTTTGAACCTTGGTCTCCTGAAGAAAGGGATTGTGAACAACATTTTTTGGATACGTTTAGTCATGATAAAAACGGTAGATTTATTGTTTCGATGCCATTGAAAGGTTCATTGAAATGTTTAGAGGATTCTAGACATGCAGCAGAACGTCAATTTTTAACGATGGAACGTAAATTGGGTTCTTATCCTGATTTAAGAGGAATCTTATGCCGTGACTAACCTAGTGAGCCTATCAAAACCTTTTATTTGAATACGGTTACATATGGGCAAGAGTGTTCTTCATTTTTAGCCATCAGGTGCATTTTTCAGTTAGCTAAGGAATGTGAAGTGGAAATGCCTGAAATTTCTAAAGCTATCAAAAATTCATTTTGTGGTGAAGATTCTATAAAAAAGGCATCTTGAACACTACCTGTTGCTTCAAACTTATGAAGAAGCTTCCTCAAATAAGTTCTCGAGATAGGGCGATCTGGGTATCTCTCATTAAATGAACGTTCCGCTTCATGGAGATTCTTTCTAGATTTACCAATTATTAAGATAGCTTCTACTTTGTCGGCCTAAGTACGTACCATTTTGCCTATGTAAACTCTTAAACGTCTCGTTAAACAATAATAAAATTGAATATTCAAGCTATTCGGAAAAACTTTGCGAAGCAACAAATATTATTCAATTAAAAACGTCAATTTTTTTGACAACCAACCTTAGGCTGACTGAAAAATCTTCAATATTTAAATGTTAAATAATAATTTTGATATTTATTCAATTTATCCGTCAAAATCAGTTCAAACCCAAACAAAATTAATATGGCTATGTAGCCAATGTCAATGCCTCTCAAACGAGATATCACTTGCCATAAGGTCCTATTCAAAATTATTGGCCAGAGTGGCACTGTGACGTCATCTATTACTATTACGTCACCTGTTACCATTCGTAGAGAAGTTAAGAACACTTTATTTTCACCCTCCAAATGTTATTGATGTAAGTGTAGCCGTTTCAAAGATACGAGGGGGGAGGGGACTTTTGAATAGCACTGTATAATGCGTACAGTGTTTTGTTATTTATGAACAGAGTATAAGCTTATTGTTTTTATACACTTATCCTCATTTTTCCGATTCATTTGTCTTGCTCCATATTTTATATCATTCGAGTATCTACATAGATATTCCGTTTGTTATTTTGTTCCATTTTGTATATTTATAACATTTTAATATCGTACTAACAATAAACAATTGCAGTCGTCTTCCATATTCTCGTTCCTCCTCCATTCCTCCTTTTTTTGGTTGTCTTTCCATTTCTTTCTGTCGATGTTCCATCTGTTCGATCGTGTACGTTCTGGGCATATTTTGCGGCAATTTCAATTCAAATATGCTGAAAAGAGTGATCAAATGAAGCTGTAGATTTGAACACAATTAACAGTGAAATTGAAGCGAGAGTCGAAAATAATGCTTCCAATACTGTCATGATGGCAAATAACTCATAGGAGCTGATGTCACAAATTTCTAGTACTTAAATCAATTTAAAATTATTGATGGTTCTCTAAAGTTCAAGATATTATTCTCAGCATTAAATTTCAGTATTTTTGGCGTCACTCAGTTGTAGTAATCGCATTAATAATAGATGAAATTGCTGTACAAGAGACCGATTTTTTATTCTGTTTTATATATAAGAAAACCTGTATTTCCGAGATAATTCCACGTAAAACTTGGATTATCTTGGAATTGTGCAAAAGGATATCTAGATTGGAAAAAAATAGATTAATGTTGGAAACGTGGAAAATTTCCCACTTCAAGCTGAACTGAATTTACTCTCCTAAAGTTATTGTCCCTTTTCCTGTCTATTCGTAGATTTTCAAAACGATACGAAGTTGGAATGAAGGGTGCTCCATCTGTTACAACGATATTGCGAATATTTATTAAACACGAAACATTTTAGATACAAGAGAACTGAGGTAATTGGCTCACGAAAAGTAATAGACTGCAAACGACATTACGACAGTTCCTACACATATTTCCCCACTGCAAGTTGCGTATTAATCTGGTCCATTTTGTTTGGTTTTTTAATTTTTTGGGGCAAACAATATCCAAGTACTTATAATTCACTACTTCACCGGATAATTATTTGACAGAATAAAAAAATCACTGACCGATTCATTGAAAAAAAAAAGTTCTCCCTCATATACACACATTTTTAAACGAATCAGGACTATGGAATAGAGCTTATCATATCTACTCACGAAAGAAACATTCCCAATGTTATTATATTATATTATGTACGAGAATATTTTCGTAGAATGTACCATATAATATTCACTCCCGATTAAGTTGTTGACTTGTTTATTTATACCAGGTTTATTAACAAAACTGAAGATTAACAGCGGAAATAGTTCCAGGTTTATCTGGGTTGATACTGATTTGGAAAATCTATGTATATTTCAGTATCTACTATGTACTATGGGAGTCAACAGTATTCAAACATTATTTTTATTGTAGACAACTTCCACTTTTCTCAGTAAACGAAAATGATTTCATCATAAGTTTTCATCACAAACTTGAACTAACCCATCACCAGTTCACTGGGGAATATTGACACTGACTTGGCTCCGACATCTACTTTATAGTTGTAGATGAAGCAGCTTTGGTGATGAAACGAGTTTGTAATATATGTATTGTTTTATGTTGGAAAAGTTAGGAAGGATGACATAACCAGCTGTTTATATTCTGTTGGTAGTATAGGAGATGGGAAAGGAATAGAAAATGGAAGTAAGTACCAATGGTCCCAAAAGTATCTAAAGTATACAAATTACAATCATCACCAGACTTATGAACAATATGGAGTACGGTTTCCACCTTAGATCATTGGACATTGTAGATGATTAAGTAATATACAATTTGTGCTTCACATTTTGCATGAGGCCAAGGTGTCATGTTTTTTTTTTTAACAGAAGTACTGATTTTTCTTATCATCAATCTATGTGTTTTTGTGGTACTTCGCATATGGGAGATAAAAATTTATTTATCTCCATTTAAAAATGGAGGAATCATATTTATGTGTATATCAAATTTCATCAGAGTGTGAATCTCATTGTTGGTCGGTCATTGTACAAGCGAAATGAACGGTTCTGGAACGCTAAGGGAGGAATCCCAAGTTCGGTTGAATTTTGTGTGTATGGTGCCTTATTAAACGCTTATAAATGCTTGAAAGCCTACAGATACTACAAATCGAGTTCAGTCTTAGGGATATCGGGCTAGCAAATTAATGAGGATGTAACCTATAGCCGTGAATAAATAAAATGATCCCTTTCTCTTTCTCCCCTCATATTTCGCCACATTCAACAACACTACAAAATGATGGTATTTCAGATATCCCTAGAAGCTAATTTGTTAATTGAAGTTCAACTATCATCCTTCGCTCTACTGTGGACAATTTAAACTAAATAGAATGTGTGCTCTCTATAACAATATGTCCAGCCTATCGGATACTATTTGTATGTTAAAATTCATAATGCGAAAAAACCAATAAATCCAGTACTCGCGTTAAGTCTCACAAACCCACGCTTCAATTTTGCAGTCGTATTTTGTCGTGCGTTTAGAGTGGGGGTTTCTGCATCGTATAGATTCTCATTTTCAGACATAGTCTCACATGCCGAGTAGTATTTTGTAAAACTCGATATTAAGTCTGTTAGACCCGGTGCGAGTGGTGACGCAACTGTTGCTGACTTTTAAATGTTGTGGTTTGCTTTGTGATGAATGTTATATACAGCAATTCTTAAAGACATTTGGTCAAAAAAATTGTAATGAATATTTCAGATGTATTATGGAAGAGAGCAGGAACGTTTACTTCGACTGCTTGAACAGGTCGAGGTAGAAGAAAAGTATGTAGATGATTGATCGGACTTGGAGGACGATGCCACCGAGGAAGGGTTTGAGAACACCGATACAGAACAATCTAATGATGACGACGGTGAAATTCAAACTCCCAATAGAAAACCTCGATTCCCCTGTTTTATCGGTAAAGATGGAGAAACGGTGTGGAAGAAACATTTTCCTTACAAAAAAATTAGAACACGACGATCTAACATTGTTATTCACCTTCCAGGTGTTAGACCTCCAGGGAAAAATGCAAAGTCTCCAATGGAATGTTGGGGACTATTTTTTTCTGCTGAAGTCTTGGAATTTATTGTCGAAAATACTAAAAAGACAATCAATTCCGTATCCCAAAGATTTTCAAGAGCAAGGGATGTGAAACCCACTGATCTCGTTGGAATAAAAGTTTTCCTGGGTTTGTTCAATTTGGCTGGTTGTTTACGAATTAGTCGTCTCAACGTTTAGGAACTGTGGGACAGAAAATGTACCGGCGCTGAGAGGTTCTGGCTGACCATGTCCAAAGAGCGATTTTCATTTTTGCTAATATACTACTACTACTAAATGTGCAGGCGAGCCTTGTTCTGGACAACTCAAGCCAAGGTTCCAACACTGAGGCCACTGGCGGGCCCATTGTGCCATTCCTGCTACCTAGTCATCCATGAAGCCGAGCCCTTCAATAAAGGCCACAACCTTTTTCAGTAGATGCCTGCTTGTGTCTCCAGGAGTCAGGACAGTGACTCCGAAGATTCGCCTGCGTAATACAGCCCAGTGTGGACACTATAAGAGAACATGAACTGACGTTTCATCAGTCATGCCGCAACCCCTACATAGGGAACTTTCCTCTACTCCTAGATTGTAGAGGTGCTTCCTCATTCAGCAGCGCCCTCTTGGGAGTCCTGCTATCTTCCTTAGCCTAATCCTTGGTAGTTCAGTGGCTGCCCTAGCGTGTCCATCAGTCCATCCCTTCAGTAGAAGATTGGATTGTCTAGGACCCTGCAGAGCATTCCAATGAGTGAGGTGCTGATTCCTCAGCCACTTCTTCGTCTCCTTGCGTATTCTTTGTTTTGTCAGGCCCAGGGTCGGGCCCGGGCCGCAGAAAGGAGCTGCCGCCCCTTCCGCAGCCAGTGCATCCGCCATCTCGTTGCCTTCAAAACCAGAGTGGGCTGGAATCCATTCTAGCCGCACCACGTTCCGCCTTGCAAGATTAGCAAGTCGTTCTCGACATTCGTTAGCAAGTCCTGAGCTGCTGGTATACCCACTCAGGGCTTTAATTGCTGCCTGACTGTCGGAGTATATGGTTGTGCGTCGATCCACATAACCTCTGTCTAGGTTTATCTTATATCTCGGCCTGATATGCAGATACACCCTCACCCAATGGTACACAAACCTGTGTTCTTGGGTTCCTGGAGTAAATTCCAGCCCCTGCTCTATCACCGGAGCATGAGTCATCTGTGTACCAGACGGTCCCAGTAGGCTGTGTATTCCTATCTTTTTCCCAGGACTCTCTATCCCGTATCATGGCTCTGTATGGGGTAGCGAAGTAGTACTTACGAAGACATTCATCAGCCGCTCGAGCCAGAACTGGAATATCTTCCAGGAGCCGGAGCTTCTTGACGTGCCTGCACTCTTCCTCTCTTCGCACGTATCCCAGCCGTTTCAAGCGTAGGAAAGCCCTCCCCTCCTCAGCCTCGATCACATGGTGGAGAGGCCTAAGACCAAGGATCACCTCCATCGCAACAGTTGGTGTAGTCCTCATGCAGCCAGTTGCCCCCAAACTGACCACCCTTTGAAGGCGTGCCAGTTGCGATCTAGCCGTGACCAAAGTTACCCTCGGCCACCAGACCAGAGCCGCATATGTGAGCATAGGCAGCATAATCACTCTATAGAACCATATGATCGTTCTGGGGGTCAGTCCCCACCTTGGACCAATGGCTCTCCTACAGGCCTTGCTTAGGCGACTATCAAGATGAGCCTTCCATGTCAGTGATTTATCAAGGATCACTCCTAGATACTTCACCTGTTCAACCACCGGCAGTGGTACTCCATCAAGATTTAGACCCTCAGGTCTTATACCTCTCTTTTTGGTGAAAGCAACTATCTCAGCCTTGGCAGGATTAACTGCAAGTCCGTGTTCGTTACACCACCCATGTACCCTATTCAGAGCCCTTTGCATGAGGTCCCTGAGAACGGTAATGTGCCTTCCAACAACAAGGCCAACGATATCATCGGCATACCCAATCGTTAGAAAGCCCTCACCGTTTAAATTTGCTACGATACTCGCGTTTTGACGATAAAGATACAAGAGAATAGCGAAAAGTGGTGAACAAATTGGCGCCTATACGAGCCTTATACGATATCGTGTTGTAAAATTATAAAAGAAACTACCCGCCTAGCGAGTACACAACAATTGATGAAAAGCTGGGAGCGTTTAGGGATTCAAACAGTACATCCCAAATGAACCCAAAAAATGAAGGATAAAAATATTTGCGCTGGTTATTCCAAAAACATTGTACACAAAAAATTTGGGAGTTTATGTTGGAAAGCAGCGGGCTGGGCCCTATTGTGTTCAAAATAATGCATGTTGTGTCATTGAGAGTCTAGTTCCTCCTATTTCAGGTACTGGTCGGAACGTAACATGTGATAATTGGTTCACGTCATTCCCCCTTATTGAAAAACAAAAAAACCACAATTTGACAGTTGTTGGAACGGTCAGGAAAAATAAGAGTGCATTGCCCATTGACTTCGTAAATACGAAATATTGACCAGCTAGATCAAGCCTCTTTGGCTATCAACAGAACTGTACTATTGTTTCATATGTACCTGAAAAGGGTAAACATGTCATTTCAGCTTCCAGCATGCACCATGACGACACCATAGATTCTTCAACTGGGGACCAACACAAACCTGAAATTATCACTTTCTAAAACTCAACGGAGTTGATACTGTAAACAAACTTTGCCCTACCTATGATGTAGCCCGAAATACACGTCGTTGGTCCTTGGTTATTTTTTTGCACTAATAAATGTATCTGGAATAAATGCCCAAATAATTTATACTGCCAACAATAACCCCAAGAAATGCATCAGAAAAATTTTCCTGAAGAAATTGGCATTGACTGATGACCATCTAAAACGTCGATTACAATTATCAAATTTACCCCGAGAGGTACGTCAAAGAAGACAAGAAGTGGCCGCTGCAAGTCGTAGAAGTTCTAGAAACACATAGTGAGAGAAAAAAATGCGACTTTTGTCAAAGGGGCAGCAAAACAAAATACAGGTGTCAAATATGTACGAAATTTATTTGTCTAGCACACGCGAAGACTCTCTGCCCTGTATGTGTGAAAATAGGCAATGAGATACCAAAACAGAGTATTCCGAGCTTGAGAGGAAGTTTCATTTTGATAATACTCGATTTTTGTGAAATTAGTTTGATTTTGTCATTTTAATAATTCCGTTAACCATAATTGCTACCTACCTTTTCACAATAATAAAATTATTTTTAATTAACACAATAAAAGAAGTTATTCTGATCACATCACCCAGCTCTGAAATAATTAAACCTTTAGTGTAACCAAGCGTTGAGGTTAAATGAAAAAACTACTGAGTGTTCTGGTGTTCTGGATAGGAGCGCGAGTACTGGAAGGTTGATAATATTACACTAGAAATATTTGCGAAAAAGTCTTGAGCGAATTGCAGGCATAGAGTGGCCTAGTCAAAAGACACTAGAGAATGTGGAACCGTCCCATAAGATAATCCTTAACAAATTGTCATCAATAGTCGACTAATCAGTAATCTCGTGACCCTATCTACCTCAAAACAATCATATGGAGCGTGTAGCAAAACATTCATTGCATGTTTTCACTCCATCAATCGAACCCAACCCATTATTAGGCTTCATTTTACACGTAAGCTACTTTTTTGATTATAATAATTTGAAAATTCGATTTTTCAACTATTCTGATAGTTCACAATTGCGTCACCTTTCTGCTATGAAGTTATTGACAAGCAATTAACTACAAACGTGTGAAGAAAAGTTATGCAGGTGAAGACCATCAATTTACAGCTGTTAAATCTGATTTTTACGAACAAAGACAGAATCATTTATTATATGAATATTGGATAAAGACGTATCACTGAGAATACGCATTCAAATTTATCAGAACTAAATAATGTTTATTATTGATTTCCGCTGTTAAATGAAGGATACAAGAACAATTTGCCGTTTAGTACATAAGCGTTCCTGATGCAATGTTTCATATAACTTCAGACAGGTAGTCAGGTACCAAAATGACAGCAATGAGTGTGTACTGAAATGCTGCAAATGGGGTAAATCTCTCAAGACTAACTAGAAATTATAGGTATAATCCTTTTGACCAGAGATCACTCAGGTAGGTATGGGAATAATATATATCAACAAATTTGGTTCTTTAAGTCAGGTATTTGCAAACATGCTTGGGAAAAGGGGCATTAAATTCAATGGGATTGGACAAAAATAATATGGAGAGAGCCCAATAATAAAAGACAAAAAATCAGAGAGAGCACTTTGATACAACTAAATGCAGATAAATATGTAGCTAGTATTTCGGCCGAATGTAGTCAAATTTGGTTAACAATGTTAGAAAGAGAAATTTCCAATAATCAATTACCTGCGTTATCAGGATAGCGTCATTAGTTTTTATTCAGGTTTTCTTATGATTTATCATTGGAATAGTTGTTAATCGATACACACCTCAATACACAAAATCACCAAAATGGGTTATACATATTAAAAAAAAAATAATTATACACAAAAAAAATAACAACAAACGCTTTATTAACAGCATTTCCAAAATATGCGTAAAAAAGCGCTATCCCAATAAGAACCGTTCCTGGAACGTGCACTCCACTAGATTCCATTTCCAGTAGACCATTATATCGTTAGAATGTCATAAAATAATAGTTATTTACGTAATTAGTGGGATGTGGACATTATTAACGCACGCATGTGAAGTGTAATCACATAAGTGCGTTAATAGTTCCTATCACACGTGTCACGTACAAAATTATATCTACAACTGCTTATTAGTATTATTAACAGTACCTGAATTGCAAACATAAGGTACTGTGTATCATATTTTGTGACCATGGCGTCAAAGACAAACAAGGCTATGGAAATGAAATAAATCAGTTATGTCACGAAATTTTCGAAGTGGGATGAACAAAAATCTATGAAAATGAGTTCAATCGAAGACAATCTCCTTTCGGAAATTGGAAATGCCGCTTCAAGAGTTATTTTAAATATTTAATTCTGGTATTAATATGTTTCTAGATTCTTATTACCTCACTAGTGCGGTAGTGTATTTAAAAACGCACTAGTGCGGTAATATACGTCATTATGACACTGGAAATTGTGTCAAATCGTACTTGTTACATGACAGTTGTAGATAAAATATTTTATTTCACATTTTACCAGATATGTGATCTACTATGATTGGACCTTAATGAAATTTGACAAAAAAGTTTTGTAGTCTCAAATTTAAATATATTATTGATTGTCTAGTTGTCAATTTTTTTAGTTTTATCAGATAGGGACCAAAAAGTATTTCGCTACCAGTTAATCTTGACAACGGTAGCTGGAACGCTACCGAAACGTCGAAAAAAAAAACATTATTGTGGTTTGATTCCCAGAAAAATAAGAGAAAAAAGAACAAGTAATGCCACAAGGAACGTACAGAAGATACTGCCCTTGGGGGAGTTCAACACTGCCTGGGTACTGGTTAGGACCCATTCGAACTAGAGTTTTCTCTCTCTTCTCGCCCGAAAAAAATCTAATGTGAAGTGAACCTGAAATTAAAACTGACGTTTATGCGATCTTCGATTTTACTTAGGAAAAGTAACCTACGTTCATATCCTGTCACAGCTATTGCACAAAATTGACATAGGCCAGGCAATAGAGCATCATAATAGTGAGTTTGGACAAAAATTCTAGTAGAAAACTGACTGTGCCATCATGCTAAAGACTTTTTCTACTAGTGTGCGGAAGATACCACTTTTTTGCACTGGTACGCACAGGAGTGGGGTTGGATATTGCGAAATTAATTCCTCGAACAGATAACGACAATACTAGACTCCGTTTCACATATGAAGAACCCACTGAAAGTCTAGAAGCTGCAGTCGTATGCGCGAAGAAGCTGCACATCTGAGCATTCATATCGGTCAAAGCTAATGGCTAGACTTCTAGTGGGTTCTTATGTGGAACGGAGTCTGCCACTAGCTCCAGAAAAATTTTCGAATGGAATATCTTTCATCTGCAAAAATTGTTGTGATTCACGTTGTGGATAAAAGAAATCGGCGTTGTGATGTTTTTCAGCTAGTGTCCACTGAAATGAGAAGGGTTGCCTCGATACTTCACCGGATTATAGCGATTATTATTGAACAGAAATAGTATATTATTTAACGAGCGGTAATGTAGGTCATAACTCACGCAGATGAAGCTGTAATTCATCAAGTGAGTTATGACCATTACCGCTCGTTGAATACTATACTTTATCCACGACTATAACAATAAATACTAAGACACAAGTACAGACAAAAACTTTATTAACAAATCTTAATAGGTACCTATAACATTGCTTTAAAAACTTTAGTTGTGATTATTCATTTTGTTTATTAATAAAATTAACAGTAAAGTTTGAACAACCAGTGAACTGAATATTTGGGACCGAATTATGGAAGTTTATTGTTTCTTTTTGTGTTTGTTGCATATATGTTGATGATGTAGGTACTGGTTGAGGTGTTATAGAACTGTATATTCTATTTGCGGTATCTTTCTTATTTTTTTCGGAATCATCAACGTACCCCTCAGCCACAGTAGTTGATCGCCAACCGCCATGTCGTTTCAGTGCCGTTATATCCCCTCCAGCATCTACTAAAAAAGTTGCCGATGAGCGGCGAAAACAATGCCCTGTATATAAATTACAGTCGGGTAATTTTAAAAATGTAGCAATGTCTTTCCCCATTGCTCCAAATTTATTAATGCCAATTCTTTGTGAATGATATTTTCCATTTTGATATTTAAAGAGTAATATCGTTTGCGATATATCGGTAGGACGAAGATTTAAATATTTCTTAACTACGGTATAAAAGTTTCCCGTAACAGTGAATTTTCTGGCAATTTTTGTTTTTGTATTTGGTACACTGACCATAAAAATAGATCCATGATCTTCTAAATCTGTAATTTGCATAGAGTATAATTCTGCTGCACGACAAGCACCCATAATGCCCATTATTAAAGCAACCTAAAATAAATTATATAATGATAAAAACGATTGAATTATTGTGAAATCGATCTACCTTTGTCGCCAGATATTTCTCATCAGGAGTTTCATTTATGAAATTATTAAGTTGTTCTGGCGTAAATGTTTTTGCCTTTTTAGCTACATGTTTCTCTGATTGACGTTTAAGAAATGCACGTAATTTTAAATAATTCTCTTTATTGATTCCATTATTTATGTTGAGTGTGCTTCTTAGCATGGAGTAGAAAGTCCATAGAGACGATGCTTTATATTTAGTGCTAAGTTCAGTAAAATATGCCAAAAGTACGTTTTCTGTAAACGATGACCTAATGTCCTTACTGCTACACCAATCTTGAAAATTTTTGTATACACTTCTATATTTGTTTTGGGATTTTTCAGGCAATAAATTCTGTATGGTAACATTAGCTATTTGTCTTATTTCTGGCGGTGTACATAATAATTCATCTTCACTTTCACATATTTAGGGGTCACGTTCTCATCATCATCCTTGTTCCTAAATATGGCAAAGAAAACAGTAACTAAGTCACTTCAAAGTACCGGTGCCGTTATGGGCATAATGTGTCGCTCTAAATTACACTCTTGGAACGCAAGACTAGAATTGTACAATTCCATAATTCTGTCCTCTTTATCATATAGTATTGGAATTTGGGGATTACGTTACGCTGATTTGCTCGAGCAAGTACAAGTCAACTTTTTTAAAAAGGTACTATGTCTTCCTTTATGTACTCCCAGTTATATGGTTAGGCTAGAAACAAATTCGGTTGCATTGAGTTATTTAATATTTAAATCTGCGTTGTTGTGGATAAATAAAATTAGGACCATGGATGATAACACATTAACCAAAAAATGTTTTTTACAAATTAAACACATCAATCATCATGATGCCAGATACAATTTCCTGGGTCAAGTAAAGCAATATTTTGACTTCGCCGACGGTGGTCATCTGTGGCCAGAATTTTTGCAAAATAATTCTAAAAGTCATCTCAATAATATATTGGAATTATTCAAAAATAAGTTAGTGAGTGATGACGAGCATAGAACAGCGCTTTCATCTTTTCCTTTATTATATAAACATCTGTTTTTCTCTGAAACCAGAACTTACTTGCATAGATTATGTCCAATATATATAACTAGAATATTATGTCAAATCAGACTATGTAGTTTAAATCATTTAAAAATTTATTACAGAGGCATAAAATACCACGTAGATATGACTGTGACGTGTAGTCTCTGTAATATGGGTGAAAAGGAAACTTTGATGCATTTATTAGTAGAATGTCCTCTATATAATGGACTCAGAGAAAATCATATGTTTCTGAGTTTAAAAACACTGGACGAATTGGTTGCTATTCTGGACACAGATGATTTCACCAGGCAGACAAACTTCGTCCAGTACATACTAAATATATTAAAATTAAGAGCCTTTGCGTTAGATAAATAGATTTTATACATATTATGGTATTCACTTCTCATAGAACATCTTGTAGATACCTATTGTTATTTAATGTTTTAACCTTATTTTTTGTTTCAAACATATTTGTAATGAATCCGAACCTCTTGTAATAAGAATTGTAATATTCTTTAAATACAATAAAGTTAATAATAATAAAATAATAATTCATCTTCACTATCTGAATTCATCTTTTTCAGCACAAAATTCACAATAATAAGAATTCGGTATTAACTTAATTTGAAAACGTCAAAATTAATCAAGTGTCACAAGTGACATTACTCCCCATCCGGCTTGTGCTTGTACAGAAGTACAGAGTACAGAGCCACGTTGATATTCGGTTCGTAAATACCTCCAAGAATTTCCGATTTATTATAGTGAGTTATAAGCAGTGAGTTATTATAACTCACGCTGTTCGTTTACAGATACTATAACCTGCTTAAAAGCAGTTGAATAATTAGTATATAATATAATAGGAGTAGATAAAATACTATATCAATATCAATCAGCAATTATTAAATATGATGTAAATTATTCATCATAATCTGTTTTCAAGTGATTTGTAGATGTCCAGTTATTTATTGGAACTAACAGTTGACCTTGCAGCCAAGCGCTGCAAGCTCTCCGCCCTCTATTTCAAAAACAATCTCGTTAATGAGAAAATGTTTGGAACAAATTCCACTCTCCACAATATTCATGAAGCATGTGAATAGGATCAATCCCACAGGGAGCAAGATATTTGCAAAAACCCCCGGCCTAGCGGACAAACGATTTCATGAGACTTTTGAGACAGCTCATAGAATGAAAAATTCGAGGTCCATACAAGCTCACAGCTCAATATTCATTATATTTCATTTCGGGGTGAACTGGCTGAAATGATTGGGCTGATATAGAATTTAGTTGGAATTGATATTCCCCCTATTTCAGTATAATGATGATGGAATATTTCCAATCTACCTCAGTATATCTATCATGAGTGGAGTTGGGAGAATGAATGAATGGATGAATTCAAATCCGCATTTCAAACAAAAATTTATAGGTACCTCTTTCATGCTACAATGGAAATATTTGATGATCATGTGAATATGTGAATTTTTTTCTTGAATTCGTTGGAAAAATACCACTGTTTGTTAAGCAAAGTGTCAATCAATCTGCAAAACAAAAATTTGAACGGTAGCGAACTATCCTAGGCTGATAATTACGTCCCCAAAAAGGTGAGACATATCTAATTTTTCCTGATGTAATATGTACAATGTACTCATGTTCCGTATATTGAATTGTATGTTCGCCGCCAAATCTAGAGAAAATTAACTAGAAAGAACATTCCTCGTTTGAAACATGATATTTCATCAAGGAGAATAGTAGGCTAGGCAGGTACACGCACTCTCTCGGTGTGGGCGTTAACCGCACTGCGCCCCTTCATGCATGCACACGAGACTACTTACATTTATTAACAAAGAGTATGGCGTATATCAATGTCACTCTTTAAAAATGCAAGTCTTGTGGAAATGTACATTCATTGAAATGTTGATCTTTGTATTTAATATTTGACCCTCAATGAGCTTAAATATTAACAAAATAGTGTCCTTCTTAACTGAACTTAACAAGTTTTAACAATCCTCTCGCAATCCTTTTCAAATACTTAATCCATAGCCGTATCTGGTTTCTATCAATAGCATCTATATATTCCTTACCAGCTTCCAGGCCGTCATTCACCGTACCCTAACCATAGGTACATACAATGCGTTCTATATGTATGGAATGAATTCAATTTTATCGTTATTATGTACTTTGTGTAAAAAACCCTGAAAAGGTCAATTTTTATTCTTAAATTCACAATTCACAGTATGAAAATATAATTCCTCCAGCACCTTCCAAATAATATTTTCATACTGTGAATTGTCAGTTACTTCAAAATCATGTCATTCCAAGTTTGGCAAATTCATATCCTGATCCAGGAAGCTCTCAAGTTTCGATGAACAAGATATGGTTTCAGCAGGATGGAACACCACCACAATACCAACGCAATATCCGGTAGTACCTTTCCCAATCGGTGGCCATGTAGGCGAGGATCGACAGAATGGCCAGCTGGATCCCCTGATTTCACATTATTAGATTTTTCATCAGGATGTGTGAAAATGTGTGTACAGAACTGATTCTTTCGATTCAAATGACTTGAAAAAACAAATAACGTTTGCGATTAGGTCGATCATGCCTGGTATGCTAGAATACAGTTTTATTGAAGACTGGGATGTTGCCAGGACTTTCGCGTTCAGAACATTCAATGACGTTTTGATTCACATTTTAGTTTTTGTACATTTTGTAGCGAGTTTTGGTAACCACATGATTTTGTATTATTCTCAATTGTTGCAGTTAACTTGTGAACAAAATTATTTTTATAAAGAGGATGGAAATACCTTTCAAAGCATATTATCACAAGCCTATATTGCCAATAGTAGTGGTGGGGATCTTATTTTCACGTTGGAGAATGTCAATTTGAGTGTTGAGCAGCAAATTGATCATGAAGCAGCTCGGGAATAAGGAATAAAGTACCATCAGGCTCGTTTCTTTTTTCAACGGTTTTTTTTATCATTAATCCATGTATTATCATTCTTATAGTCAAGTTTAAGTTTAAAACTCTGATTCCAGCAGAAATTCTTAATATATTTCGAACACAATTCTGGTCACGCAAGAGGCCCTTTTGTTTCCCATCAACATGAAGCTATTGTTATCCACTGAAAATCTCCACAATAACCAATAAACCGATAGGTGTATTAAATAACACCAGGTACCAATTCTTATAACAACACCAATTTAAGGCTCACAACACAATTCAATTGTTGATTTTTGGTTACGTCACTCTATTTCATTCTGTGTTATAAGCTGTTGAGAATTATATAACAGCTTCATTGTCATCTATTTTCTCTAGGCTCACTTAACTACTATCAAATCGAAAAGTTTATCAATTTATTGAATATGTCACCAACAAAATCAATATCCTTTAGTCGGTAGAAGTAGTACCTAATCATGGTTTCATTGGCAAAGAGATATACTATTTAGTAAGTTCCGTGAAAAATGAACTTTTAAATGAAAATCATTTCACATATGAGGCTTTTTACATTGACTGCTCGCAGACTGATATAGGTCAATCTCCCAATCTTTAAAATTCATTAGGATTTTTGTGGTACATTAACCAAACATATACAAAATGGCCATTCCAACAATTTTTTGAAGCACGTGCCAAAACTCCCATCTGATTATTCAAGCTTACGGAGAAGCTATAGGAATACAAATTGTATCAAGAAAATAAGACATGGAAACATTCACTTCCATTCTATAAATATACCGCCTTTGTCTGCCCCTATTTCAATTTATATCAATTTGGCTACCACATCTCAGACTTGTCAGTTGTTCCTGAGTAGACAAATTGGGCCAATTGGCGGGTAGGGCAGGTACTCTTGGAGTAGGCGAATGAAGACCACGAAATTAGATAGATAGATAGATAGATAGATAGATATATTTATTCCACAAAATCACAATATAAAGTACAAAGCATGTAAAAATTCAATAAAATACACAGTGATTTTAGCCTAAGCGTTGGAAACAACAAAAAAAAGAGAAAAAAAAGTTTTAGTTGAAATTTGTCAGAAAAAATTCTGAGATATTATAAAAAACATACTGATGTAGTAGTTGTTTAATTTTTCTTTTAAATTTTTTGTTTGTAAGATTTTTCAAATCTGAAGGTAAATGGTTATATACTTTAATACCTGAATATAAAGGGCCATTCCGAGTGCGACTATATTTATAGTTTGGAGGTATTATGTCTTGTTTTCGAGTGGGATATTTATGTCTGTCATTTGGGGTAAGAAGTTCATTTTGATGCTTGTGAATTAATAAAGAAGTTTTGTAAATATAAGTGTTTGTCATGGTCATTATTCTATTTTCTTTAAAGAATGATTTACAAGAAGTTCTAGATTTTAAGTTGAAAAGCGCTCTAATTGCTCTTTTTTGAGTCATGAATACGGAGCCTGCGGATACAGCAGTCCCCCAAAATTCAATACCATATTGCATTATACTATGAAATTGAGCAAAATAGACCGTTTTTGCTACAAATATGTTAGTATGTTGTTTTATTGCTCGCAATGCAAATACATATTTGCTAAGAGATTTATTCAGTTGATTTATATGAAAGTTCCAGTCAAGCTTGTTATCGATGTGTATGCCTAAGAATTGTACTGATAGATAATATATCTTGATGTTGATGTCAAAGTGGGTGCTGAAACATCAAGAAAACGTTATTTGTTTAACTAGGCAGCAAAGTAGTAGATTGACTGCCGAGGCTGAATTCATAGCCGAGCGTAGCGAGGCTAGGAATTCAGTTGAGACAGTCGATCTACTTTGCTGCCAAGTTGAACATATAATTTTTTCTCCGATTGTTCATAATGATATAGGAGGATATTGTATTTGCAAATTGTCTGAGGAAAGAAAAGGTGGCCTATTCGTTCAAAATTGTAGTAATTTTACCATCAATGTTAATAACAACTAAACATGTTTTTAAATTCTTGTTAAAAGTTTTGTTGTGATAATTGCTAATAAATGTTTACGTCAAATGTTTTATTCCAATTGAGTATAATCACTTTGCTGCCAAGGCAGGAAAATAATTACTTTGCTGACTGTTATGTGTCAGCAAAATTAAGATTTGCTGCCAATCGGAGAAAAACAACAATATTATTCTGAAGTAGTTTTCAAAGTACTTCTAACTTGTACTTGTGCCACAAGGTCCGCCTTGAAAAACGAATTCGAATGACCGCATTATTTATGGTATTTATGTTAGGTGAGCTTCGAAGTTTCTCAAAATACTCTCTACAGCACGCAGCGTGAAAAAATGGGAAATCGTCCATTTACCGAAATAAGTTGGAAGAAATTTGTTGTTTTTATTCAATTCAATCGTGCATCCATAATATAATTTACCGAATTTCTAGTGTTGAAGTTGACTCCATTTTCAGGGAAATTAGCAATGTTTTTGCGTATAGAGGAGAATAGTTGCACAGTCTCCGGTATAGATTATGTAGCATCAATTTCGGATGAAAAAATTACACATTATTCTCTGAGTTGAAGTGCTATTGCTACTTTTGATAATTGGCCTAATTCTATAAGAAAGTGGTTGAAAGAGTGATTAGCGTGATAACGTGGTTGGGGATGAAATTTTAATCACTCGTCTAGTCACGCCATCCATGTTTCGGATTCTATAAAACCAAATTCAAGCACGGTTATTGAACTTCGTACGCTTAATCACCGTGTTGGAGTAGTTTGAATGTATCATGCGAAGTTAGCCAATTCTGGCGTTTTTGACAGAACTTGCGCCGGAATGCATTAACGTCAAATTGAAAGTTCGACGGTGTTATGTTAGGCGGCCGTTATGTAGGCACATGTTGTCAGACTCCGAATACTAACTGTTGTTTTTTCAAGACTACATTAGCTATTAGGTAATTATTTTCAACAGTGAGCACTGTTTAGTTTGTGAAATGTTTATTATTGTTATTTTTTTGTTTGCTTTCTGTTTAAAAATTTGTTGTTTGCTTTGTTTGTTGTACCCGGAAGCTGAAGTTGATATTTTCTTGAACGGCAATTATCTGTACATTTGTAATTGAATGCCGTGAAGATGGAAGCCATGTTGCAAGGGGTGGCCAGCCGAGGTCATACGCAGCAAAATGTTTTTCTCGTTTTGCCCCCCATGCCATCGTGCCACAATGCCGTGGAAGATATTTTCTTGATCGGCAATTAAAGCGGCAATTATCTATGTCTTCAATTCAAATAACTACGCAAAGGAAAGCAATATTCCTGGGGTGGTCCGCTAGCTTGATATGCCAGCTAGCGGGCCATACGATTTTTTTTAAATAATCAACGGCGAATTCTGTAAACTTCACGGCAAGAAAACGGCAAAAAACGGCAAAGATATTTTTGCACTAGTTGGCCCGCTAGCTTGATATATCTTAAAAATACGGTGTTCTAGCTTGAATGATTTAATGGAAAAACAGAGTAGGATAAAATTCAAAAGGATTCTGATAAATTTCACTTTTCAATCCAAGTATTGGACAATAGAATATTTGGAAAACCGATAATCGGAAGTGGTAAAAATAAAATAGATTCTCTACAGTCGGTAGCCAGTAGTAGCGGTGGTAGTCTGAAAATTAGAAGTAATTTAAGATTATCTAAAATTGGAGCTTCTAAATTTGATAGTACATTAATAAAATGTCCAAATTTTATAGATTTGTTTAACATGTTAGTGCATAATAAAACCGATATCTCGAACATAGAGAAAATGCAACTTCTTGCTGTCATTAAAAGATCAAGCGGTTAGTGTAATTGAAAACTTTCAAATAACAGCAGATAATTATCATGAGATCGCGTATACTAAATTGATCAAGAAATACCATAACAATCGTTTGTTAATAACTAATTATATTCAGGCAATATTTAATTGTGGAAGGTGTACTAGTGGTTCCTCTAGTGAATCGATTCAGTTGCTAGATAGTTTCAAAGTTAATTTAGAAGCATTGAAAAACTTTGAAGTTTATTTGTGGGATTTTGCTAAATTTATCTCATTAATAGAAAAAATCGATCCATCGCTAAAACGACGTTTTGAATGGGAGGTGGCAGAAAATGGAATTACTTCATTTGAGGATTTGCTCAAATTTTTAGAAAAAGAGTGTAGGTCTGAGCAAAATCGTATTTTGAAGGATAAAGTAGATAAGTTAGTGAAACATTTTTCTAAAAACAAATCTCATATTAACTCGTATGTTACCGGCACTGGTAATACCGCCAATACTAAGACAAAATTGAATGTGTGTGTTATGTGTAAACAAAATCATTCTTCAACAAAATGTGATAAATTTCTTAGAGGGGAGGGAAAGGAATGATTTTGCAAACAAAAAACATTTAGTTTTCGATGTTTATCCAATGCTCACTATTTCTCTAAATGTGAAGTTAATTAGTTTTGTGGTGTGTGTGGCAGAAAACAGCATGTTTCACTACATTTTTCAAATGATAATATCGATACTAGTAGAACGGAACAAGTAGAGCCGACAGCAGGTGTTTCGGATCCAAACGGCACGAGTAAAATGAATACATTGGCAACTTCAGTCATTTGTCAGAAGGTGGTATCATTCTCTACTGCTTTAATCTGTATTAAATATTCGTTCGGCAGTTTCGATAGGTGCCGAGCACTTATTGACAGTGTGACGGACAAACTTTCAAGGAAACTAGGATTGGAAAAAATTTCAATCTCAACTTCAATCAGTGGCTTTAATAGCATGTCTCCAAAAAATTGTGGTGTTGTGTCTACAGTTGTCCGCCCATGCCAGCAAATTAATCCAAATTTAGAAATTGATTTCATTGCTGTGAATAAGATTTGCGGTGTGACTCCTAGTGAGGAGGTTGTTTTTAATTATTGGGATCACATTGAAGGGTTGCAGTTAGCTGATAAAGAATTTGGAAGTCCTAATACAATCGATGTGTTGTTGATTGCTGACATTTTTGGTTTAATTATACAGAGTGGAACACAAAGTGGTGCTAGCGTTCCTGCAGCTATTAAAACGGTCTTTAGTCGGGTGTTACTGGGCAACGTGGTTCAGAGAAATAATTCTAAGTGAGTGAGGTCATTCTGTACAAGTTTGTAAACCTCTTTAGACGGTGTTTTGGGAAATTTTCGGGAGTTGGAGGAAATTCCAGCCTGTATAAAACTTTCAAACGAAGAAGTGGTGAGTGAGGAACACTTCAAAACCAGCCATACTAGAGATAACGAAGGTATATATGTGGTTAGTCTTCCATTTCGTCAAGAAAGAGCAAATTTAGGTAGTTCCTATGATCAAGCCTCACGCAGATTTCTAAATTTATAGACCAAATTAAATGAAGGTAGGAAGTTATTGAATCAGTATTCTGACTTTATAACTGATCACATCGAGCAGGGACACGTGACGAAATTAAAATCTGAAAAGATGGGAACATGAAAATACCATATTCCCCATCATTGTGTTTTGAAGCCAGAAAGTGTGTCAACCAAGCTGAGAGTGGGTCTTTGATGCTTTCGCAAAAACAACATCTGGTTTGTCTTTAAATGATAATCTTCTTGTGGGTCCGCGTTTACAAGCTGGGGCAACGGTCAGTAGCGCGCAGCGGTCAGAAATGTTTTCAGGTAGTTGAAATTCTATAGGTCAATAGCGCGTGGTATACAATCGGTAAACCGGTCAATTGCGCGAACGGTTCCTTTATAGAAATATGCTCGTTTATACACTAATATACAGGGTGTCCCAAACAAGAGTGACTGATTTTAAACATAAATGCCCAGCTTATTAATTGCTCCAAAGATATGGGGTCTCCACTAGTTTCACTAGTTTATCAGAGAGATTTTTTTAGGCTTAGCTGGCATTTCATCCCATCAACACAAAGTGTTTTATGTTGGTCAAATTTAAAGGGGGAAATATTTATTATTTCAAATGGAACACCCTATAATTTTTGATCTCATTCGAAAGAGCAATCATTCCCCTTTCCAAAAATGTATAGTTTTCTATCTTTTGTTCCAATAACAACAAAGATATTCGAGGTTTCATGTAGTAGTGCATTTTTAATTACGTGAATATCATATCTGACAAACAGTTTATTTAGTAAGAAAACATGATAACATTATTCAATACATATGAAGAAGGAAGAACAAAAAAGTTAAAATAAATGCATTTGCCTACCCTCGTTGTTTATGGATATCTGTAAATGAAATTTTAAATTTTCAAATGAATTTTCTAACATTTTTTGTGCAATGTTTTCAATAATGTTCCTGATATTATTTTTTAGTTCTGCTAAATTGTTAGGCTTAGGATTGTAGCACCTATCCTTCACATATCTCCAGAGAAAAAAATCTGGGACAGTTATTCAGGAGACCGCGGTGCCCATTCAATCGGTCCAGCTCGACCAATCCACCTATCATTAAAAAACGTTTTTAATGAATCTCGTGCTATTAACGAATAATGTGGTGGTCAAAATTGCTGATTTTGTTGTTATGCGTCAAACGGTCACAGCATGAGTTGATTTAATGCATCA
Source organism: Galerucella calmariensis (assembly GCA_910591675.1). Lineage (NCBI taxonomy): Eukaryota > Metazoa > Arthropoda > Insecta > Coleoptera > Chrysomelidae > Galerucella > Galerucella calmariensis. The sequence continues at coordinate 61,199 of CAJUYG010000504.1, forward strand.
AAATACGTTCATATGAAATTACTAATTAAAAATGTACTACTACATGAAACCTCGAATATCTTTGTAGTTAATGAAAAAAAGATAGAAAACTATACATTTTTGGAAAGGAGAATGATTGCTCTTTCGAATGAGATCAAAAATTATAGGGTGTCCCATTTAAAATAATACATATTTTTCCCTTTGAATTTGACCAACATTAGTAAAACACCCTGTGTTGATCGGATGAAATGCCAGCCAAGACTAAAAAAATCTCTTCGATAAACTAGTGAAACTAGTGAAAACCCCATTTCTTTGGAGCAATTAATAAGCTGGGCATTTATGTTTAAAATCAGTCACTCTTATTTGGGACACCCTGTATTATAAACAATTTTTTCAAGACGTAACCTGTAAATTTCATGTTAAAAATCTGATGGATTTGGAAATAAGAAATAGAAAACTAAAAAAAAAAAACAAGAAAACCCAAACCCGATTGATCAAAGTGTAACTATGTATGAAAATATCAGAAAATATTAATTATAATATCATGTCCGCGCTCAATCAACCTGTCCCTTGTAGAACCCTTTTATGACCTGTAAGGATTATACTGACCGCTGCGCGCTATTGGCATACACCCACAAGCTGACATTGTGAACGTTCTGCTGAAATTTAGGTAGTATAATGTGGTGTTCGTCAGATGTACAGGCAGATTTTGGTGTCGCCTTATCACAAGGACTATCAAAGGATTCTGTGGAGGCCTACTATTAGGGATGTCCTGTCAGAATATACACTAAATACAGTGACTTATGGTGTAGGCTCAAGTCCATATTTCACCATTCGTACCTTAAAACAGCTCGTGTTGGATGATGGTTAGATTTTTTCAGTGATAATGGCACAAACATTGTGGGTGCTCGTAATATCCTTGAGGAGTATTGTAAGGTTTTTGAGGAAGGGTTGTCTTGGAAATGGCACTTTAATCCCCCGTGTGTGCCTTACTTTGGTGGTCTTCAAGAGGTTGGAGTTAAATCCTCAAAAACCCATCTTGAGTGCGTGAAAGGAGATCGGACTCTTACCGTAGAAGAGTTCAGCACTTTGTTAGTTCAGATAGAAAATGTTTCAAATTCAAGGCCGTTATGTCCTCTGTCTAACGATCAAAATGACTTGACCGCCTTATCTCCAAGCCATTTCTTGACACTTGGCCAAAGTGACTCTATTCCGCACCTGGATGTAAGAAACGTCCCAGTAAACCGCTTGACTAGATGGCAATTCATTCAGAGGTGTATCCAACACTTTTGGTCTCGTTGGAACCTTGAATATTCACACACCCTGCAACAACGGAGTAAGTTGTGACGTAATAGACCTTCCCTTACTGTTGATACCCTTGTGTTTATCCGCCATGATAATTTGCCGCCGTTGAAATGGAAGTTGGGCAGAGATACAGCGCTGTACCCAGGGAAAGATCAAACTATTTGCGTGGTTCAGGTAAAAACACCTACAGGGGTTATTGACCGACCAGTAATCAAACTTTGTATATTGCCCTCACAATAAGGTTACTGATCAATAATCAGTACACGTTTGAATATACTTATTCATTTATGTTGTTTGTGGAAATGAATGTTTATTTTAGTGGGCGGAATGTTTCGTGCTAATTTTATCCAATTGATTACTTCAAATCTCGCGCGTCATTGCAGTCCGTCATTGTCGCTGTGCAGTAGTTCGTGAGCAGAAGTGTAGCATGCGCTGAGCAACAAGCAGAACAACGAACAACGTGGTTATGCCGACTTCCTATCAATAACTCATGTCAATAATTTGGTTTTTATATATTCTGGAGGATGTTTATTAGTTTAATTGTTATTCTTCGTTTGAAAAACATTGAAGAACGAAACAGATATAGTTACTTTGCAGCAACACTACCCACTTATTTAGCATTATATAAAAAGCTACCCCTAACTGATCAACAAGTGTTCAAATATAATCTTTTCAAAATGAAATAATTGAAAAGCACTGGGCATCTGATGAATGTTATTCCTGTCATACCTCTTCGTCCTCATTTCATAAGAAAATATGTAGACGATATTATTTTAGCATTACCCAATACAGGCATCAATGAGATATTAGAAACATTTAATAGTTATCATCCTTACATCCAATTTACCATTGAAACAGAAAATTCAGAACAAACAATCCTTTCTTAGATACCAGACTTATTAGAAATAATAATATAATTACAGTTGACTGGTATCGAAAACCCTATTGTTCAGGTAGATATATCAACTATTTTTCATACCACACATTTTCAACAAAAATAGATCTGATAAAACAAATAAAAAATAGAATACTTTATATCTCATATTATACGATACAAGATAAAATTTACATATACTATCTAACTTATTTAATGGTTATCCCAAAAAATTAGTAATGAACATTTTGTTTAACACTCCTCATCCAATACATACAACAAATGAAAATAATTTAATAACTACTATCCCAGAAAATGTAACTAATACAAATAAAACTGATATCTTTTTTGCATTATTACCCTACTTTAACGAGATGACACATAGAATTCCTGAAATTTTGAAAGAAGTGACTGACATGAAACTTGCATAAAAAATGTCCTTTCTCTCAATTGAGTTTATAGTAAATTGAAAGAAATTGATCCTATTACTGATCTTTCCAATGTAATATACAGATTAACGTGTTCTACATGTAATTCTTCATATGTAGGTGAAACTTCACAAAAGATAACCAAACGTATAGCCTGACATAAGAGCGATGCAAGGTTGTATCCAGAAAGATCAGCATAAGCTGGTAGTGAAAGGTAGTAAACCCCACTTTCTCTTCAACTAAAGTTACGTCTATCTGTGAAGTAAGTGCAAGTACAGTACAGAGAGTGTTGGCTAAAAATAAATCTCATCCATACAAGTTAAAAATGGTGCACCATCTTTCGGATGACGACCCCGACAGAAGACTCGAATTTTGTGAATGTATGACAAATAAAATTAGTCAAAACCCACATTACACAAAAACAATTGGTTTCAGTGACGAAAGTACTTTTTGCCTCAATGGAAATGTGAATACACAAAATGTAAGGTATTGGAGTGACACAAATCCTCACACCTTTCGTGAACAACATACCCAATTTCCAGAAAAAGTCAATGTTTGGGCAGGTATTTTGGGAAACCACATAGTTGGTCCTGTTTCCCTAAATTCAAATTTAAGCGGTGAAGTGTATCTGGAGATGTTACAAAATGCAATTGAGCCGTTAATTCTTGAAATTCTGGAAGATAATCCAGATAAATTCGGCCATCTGGAAATAACATTTGAACAAGATGGTGCTCCTGCACATTATTATGGTGCAGTAAGACGTTACCTGGATGAAGAATATCGAGGGAGATGGATCGGCCGGCAAGGTCCAAGGTTTATACTACGGCACCAGATAGCATTGGCGTTTTGGAAGAAAGAATTATTGAAGAATGTAATGCTATTTCAGCTGACACATTCGAACGAGTACAACAAGAGCTTACTTATAGGATTTATTACTGTCAGGAAGTAGACGGAGCACATTTCGAACACTTGCTATAAGAATCCATTGTTGATAATTGATCAATTGAATTTGAAAAAATAATTCCAATAATTTTGGTATTTATTCAATTTATCCTTCAAAATTAGTTTAAACCCAAACAAAATTAATATGGCTATGTAGCCAATGTCAATGCCTTTCAAACGAGATATCACTAGCCAAAAGGTCCTATTTAAAATTATTATTGTCCAGAGTGGCACTGTGATGTCATCTATTACTATTACGTCATCTGTTACCATTCGTAAAGAAGTTTACAACGCTTTATTTTCACCATCCAAACTTTATTATTGTAGGTGTAGCCGTTCAAAAAATACGAGTGGGGGAAGGGACTTTTGAATAGCACTGTGTATATAGGATAGTTTTTGCCGACTAATTCGGTATAAAACCAGAAATATTGGGGAAACGGCAAGTTTATAAAAGTGAACTCTTCTTACTTTACACAAGCTTTCAGAATTTTTAATTTTCTTATCAAGTAACAGTGAATTGAGAATATTGATAATTTTTTTTTAATTATGGAGATATTGTCATTATGACAGATAAACAATTCCATTTTTCATTTAATGAGTTGTTAAAATTATGTGAAAAAGTTAAGAGTATAGGTTATGTATAACCAAACAAGAAACGAAATCCGGCGTAAGTCCTTTGATCATGGAGACTAGACATAAGGAGCACAAACTCTGTGTTATGAAAAGTGTCCTCGAAATGCGTTTAATTGTGATGGCGCTCGTGTAGCAAATTGGTCTGAAATGTTTAGTTGGAATGTCATGGCAAATTATTTAAGGTTATGTAAATGGAGATGGCTTGTTTATTTTAACAAGGTTACATTTCATGCTTCGTTTTAGCAAATTTCAAGGAAAAAATAAGTATCTCGCGTAGCTGGTGCTATGTTTGGTTAAAGGTAAGTTTGTTCAATATATTTATGTAACTGTGTTGCAAAATAGTTATGAAAACAATAAAAAATATTCCACATATTATTTCTACACATTATGCACAAATATACTATTCGGTGATATTTCTTATCATTTTAGTCTATCTTGACAATTTTTCACAACACTCGTTTTTACCATTAATTGTTAATTTAGAATCAACTTTTATAACACTAATATAAAAGGAGATTTTGTTAGGTTAACTTGGTCGGCATACTTCACTCTGTCCTCAGACCAATTTGCTACTCTCGCGCCATCTACTATTCAATGCTTTTCGCGGACACTTTTTCGACGTTTTCCCTATACAAGTTTGTGCTCCTTATATCTAGTCTCCATGCCTTTGATGTTTTGGGGACAAAATTTCGTGACGTTGACAGATAACGGATCAAGTTACACTGAGAAAATGGTTCAAAATATGTAAATTGAATGCTAACTACAGACAAAAAAGTGAGACCAAAGAATCTCAAATAATAATTGTTTATTATTAGTATGACTTGTTTAGACACAGTTTCAATTGTTCAACACAATTTATGAATTCAACAGCTCAACATATATTGTGAAGAATATGGAAATATAAGTTTTAGCTTCTGTTTTTGGAGTAGGTACCATCCATTATTAAAAATAATGAGCAATTGTTTAACCAAATGATTCTTATTTTCTATATTGTTATCGAAATTATATGTGTAAATATGTTTTCATGTGGCACTATATATGTAGGATAGGGTGAGTCTAAAAACCAATACAATAATAATAGGTTATATATTTATAATATCAGTCTACAATAGGAAGGATTTCAAGGAATGATGATATAAAATTACAATAAGTATGGTGCTTAAATATAAAATTTTTATTATTTGTATATTTAAAAGTTACACTTTACACCCAGAGAAAATGTACCTACTGTATTTGTGACAACGAAGTTATAAAAAAGAAGCGACAGTAAACTTTTCTCCATAGATATCGAAGTTTTGTTGTATTTTTCAATTATTCATCCATCTCTTGAATGACAGCCACGAATTGCACAAGTTTTTGGCGCCATTACTAATAAATGTAATTTTGTAAACAAATTTTATCGATCAAAACACAAAAAAAATGTAAATAATCGAAAGGCTTACAACAAAGAGAATTCTTTGGTAAACAATAAAATCACATGTCATTGACAGATAAGGGGCTTAAAATGGCAACTGTCTGACATGCGCACTCAGAAAATGAATTGTGAAATAGCACAAGCTTCGCTTCTTCTTGGGATGGTGTATTCTGTGGTATAATCATATAGAATAAAATAGACATACATATTCTTCTTTTTTATATTCCATGAATAATGTCAAATTATTATAAAAATTTTTTTCAATTTCTTATTAAGAATTAGAATTTGAAGACTTATTATTGTGATCAAGTCGAGTGTAATAGATATTGTATTCCAATTAGATTTATGTTATCAATTTCAAATTTTGGAGAAGTGAACGTGTTTAATCGCGAATTGGATCAACCGATCGAAAGAGAGTGTAGTTGATAGAGAACATGTGAAAGGACCTCATTATATCAATAGAAATCAATCAAAATGACGTTAAGACAATTTGATCACAGGGAATGTTGCCTGTGGGAGAATGGATAAAGAAAAAATTGAAATTTGTTCATTTCGGATCTAAGAGGAAGAAGGTACAAAAATTGGATAATTAAAAATCAAAAATCGAAAAGTTGAACGGAAAGTACCAAAATTCATACTAGAGAAGTGGAAAAATTAAAAGCACTTACCTTGTAAGAGATTTCATCTATTTATTGTCAACTAGAAAGCGGTAAGCTTTGCTTGACCTATATTCAACCTTGACTGAAAATAGCGTCCCAGCTTTTCAAACGATACCGTATGCAGTCTGTTCCTGAGAAAGCTCATTTCACCTTCTATTCATTCATTCACCTACGATTTTCTTTGCTTGATGTTTTCGTTCTCATTATTTACGACATATGTTGCTTTCGTTTATTTGGGCTTCAAGCACTTGTGCGTGACGCCTCAGTCGTCACGACTTTTGAGCAAATCGAACACGATTTCTTAGGATCCTCAAAACCACCTGACATGTGCCAATGCCAATGAATTTCCTATGTTGTTAGAAGAACAGTTTTCAATTATAATGTTTTTGATAATAAAATTTTGCATATCTTAGATATTTTTAGTAAGGTTTAAATCGTATTAAATCGTAATCGGCACAATCTTAACCTTTAAATAAACGTCAAACCGGACAAACGTCAAATATTTAATGTCCGTGGCTTGAAGCTCATACTTTTCGGTATGTGCTTGAGGGGTAAGGGGGAGGTGAGTCTAGGCGTCACGCCCGGTAATAAACGAACGGAATTCAGTCACTACGAGCTGCTACTAGCAGCCAAAAGCAAATAATCGAAAACGCTTTATGTCTATCCCGGAGGCAATGTGGCTGGCTATTCATGGTCAACAGGGCATGTCCACGACAGTTGACAGTTGACAATACCCCTCAGGAAAAACAGTAAACTTAAGCAAGATCAATAATTATTAAACAACAAACAACTACTAACCGATATTATATGTTATTAAATATACAAGCTCAACAATTGAAATAACTATAAAAATACACTCAAGCGAAACCAACTGAACGCAAACACGATCTATCATTATAAATCAGCATAACCTCACTTTTGAGTACCACGTGTTCTGAACGCTTTGTTTAAAAAATTTTTCTAAAGATAATATCTTAGAATGTTGTGGTATACAATTACCTCAATATAAAATTATTTGTATAGTTATTTACAGGCCTTCGGGGGGAAATTTTAGTGATTTTATGTTAATTTTAAATGAAATTTCAATTCATGTATGTGCGGAATACCACAATAATATAATTATTGGAGGAGATTTTAATGTAGATTTTATAAAACTAGGTACTCGACTTTCTATGTTGGAAGATTTATTGTTCAGCTTTAATTTTGAAATATGTTTCAGAACACCAACTAGAGTTACAAAAGACTCTGCAACTTGTATTGACAATATATTTGTAAGAACATCTAATCAGTATGTTTCGGCAGTGGTGGACCTCTATTTATCTGACCACTACTCTCAATTTTTTGATTTCGAAACAAGTATCTCTTCTCAACAAAATAAAACAGCAGCTGTGAAATATATCTCACGTTCGTTTTCACAAGACAATATAGAACATTTCCATAGTTTGTTAATGGCAGAAAACTGGTCTAGTGTTTTTGATCAGATCTGTCCCAACTTGGCATATAACCTATTTGAGGAAATTATTTTATCTTATTTTGAAATAGCCTTTCCAGAAAAGTTAGTTACAAGAAATCACAGTACTAAAAATAAAAAATCTAACAACTATAAGTTAAGTAGGAATTGTGGAATTAAAGTGGAATTAAAAAATAATGTAACATTATATAATTCTTTGGCTAAGCACGATCGACGATATGTTGAAATTAGTAAAATACTAAATAAAACATATAAGGTTAGGTTGGAACAGGCCTCTAGGGAGTACTATGATAATCGAATTTTGAGCTCGGAAAATAAAACTAAAGCAACCTGGAAATTAATAAAGGAATTGCAGAAAAAAACTAATAAAACAAATAGTCAACTTATATTATATGATCAAGGTAACCAGATAAGTGACTCAGATTTGGCAAATAAATTTAATATTAATTTCACTAAACCCCCTTTAGATAGATTACTTCATGACATAGAATTTTTAAATAAAAATATTGCGTCTAATATTAAAACATTTTATATGGCCCCTGTTACAGAGGAGAATGTATTTGAACTAATACTGTCCTTAAAAAATACTGCCGCAGGGGGAATGGATGGGTTAAATAACAAATTAATTGAAAAATGTGCAGTTTTACTGACAAAACCTTTGACATTCTTACTGAATTTGTCAACTGAAAAAGGCATTTTTCCGCATAAATTAAAACTAGCTAGAGTAGTTCCTATTTATAAAAAAGAAGATCCTAATGATATAAACAACTATAGACCAATCAGTATCTTGTCAACTATCTCCAAAGTTTTTGAGTTGAATATTAAAAATCAGTTGTGTAGTTTTTTCACTAAATTTAATCTTTTATCGTCCTCTCAACACGGTTATAATTCCAAAAAGAGTACAGAGACTGCATTAATAGAGTTCCATAATAAAATCGTAAGATCACTAGATAATAAAATGCAAGTAATGGGCTTATTTATTGATTTTTCTAAAGCTTCTGACTGTGTGGATCATAAACTACTACTTCTTAAACTATCTAGATATGAAGAAAGAGGTGTACCGTTAAGTTTATTAGAGTCATATTTATCAGATAGAAGACAAATTGTTCAAGTGAACAATAGTGTTAGCAGTGAACTAGAAGTTTCACAAGGGGTTCCCCAGGGCTCGATTTTGGGTCCATTTTTATTTTTAGTTTTCGCCAATGACTTAATTACTTCTTTGAACGTTATTCCGGGAATAAACTCAACTTGTTATGCTGATGACAACAATATTTTAATTATTGAAAATAATGCAGATACACCAAAAATATCGACTGAGAGAACATACGATCAAGTTGTAATGTGGTCGGGAAAAAATAATTTAAAATTAAACACCACTAAAACTACTGTGGTGTTATTTAATAATAATGGTCAATTTTTACAAGACCAGTTGTTTGAAAACACTAGTTTTCCTACTACAACTACGGACAACACTAAGATATTAGGCATAACTATAGACCATGGCATAACTTGGAATGTACATATTGACAACCTCTGTATTAAATTAAGAAAAAGTTGCTATAGTCTTAGATTTCTTGCCAACTATTGCAGTGAAAGCACACTTTTAACACTTTATCATGCCAATTTTCACTCTCATTTGAAATATGGCATACTTAATTGGGGTACCTGTTCTACCAGGCAAAGAGTTTTTATTATTCAAAAATATACAATTAGAATTATTGCAAAGCTGCGATTTCGCGATTCATGTAGGAAGTTTCTTAAGATATTTAGAGTTCTTACACTAGCTGGAGTATATATTTTGGAAGCATGTGCGTATATTCATAAGAATAAGTCAATATACGTTGCCGAGCGTGCTTCTCATAACTATAACACTAGAAATAAGGGTCAATTATTAATACCTAGGCACCGGACGACACTTTTTGAGAAGAATGTGGAGTATCTGGGATGTAAGTTGTATAATACTCTTCCAGACACCATAAAGAATAGTGGCAATCTACACAATTTTAAGTGTAAAGTAAAAGAATTTTTTTTTGGACAAAAATTGCTACACAATAGAAGAGTTTCTAAAATAATATTTTATTTTTGACTAAGACACCAAAAATTTGTTGTTTGGTAGATTCTTTTTTTTTTAATTACTATTTGTTGAAAATTTATTTTATGTATATGTTTATTGTATATGATTTTATGACCTGTTTCACAATAAGTATTGTATAATTTCTTAGTACAATTTTTTTTTATTTGGTGAAATAAATTTTGTCTATTCTTTGTCTATTCTATTCTATTCTATTCTATTGTCTTCCCTCGAGGGTGTTGTCAAAATAGATTGTGACGTCACGTGGATATGCCCTATAAACTACGAGATTTATCTAATGACAGTGACTACAACATAACCTCATAACATGACAGATAAACAGATTAATCTTTCCACTCGGTCAAAATATTCCGAGCAAACAGATTCACATCGGACTGATCTGAGCGGAGTAATCGAACAGTTCAGATTCACCTCCACTACCTCTAGATGTAATAAACGAACGATTCAGATTAAAAATATTGATTGATCGCAAATAACGAACGCAGCTAGTGAGTCGGAGGCCAGGGGTATTATTTTCTTATCCATACGGTTGAATATAGTGGCTGATGACGCATCAGAGGCGTAACTACATGTCGGTCTATGAGGACGTGGTTACGAAGTATAATTGAAAATTGTTTAGTACATTTCATCGATCATTAGTTGAAATTATGATATTAAATTGGTGTATCATCATATCAACCAAGCATTTATAGTATGATATTGACTGGACTATGACGATATCTTTGTTTTAGAGTCAAACAAAAAGCCGACTACTTTAAGTTCGTATTATATGTTTTTCGTCAACTATTCGCTGTGTGTCGACCGTTGGAGGGGATAGGCGAAACTATCCCAGCGCGCGCATTGGTGAATTTCCGCAATTCGGTCGGAGGCTGATGTGGTATATTGTATGTAAATAAAGGGGAAAATGGGGTGTTGTGTTGTTAATTGTAAAAATACAGGATGGAATAACAGTGATGTGAAACTTTACCAGTTTCCTACTGCGCAACACAAGTTGGTACAAAAGAAAAATTGGATTGCAGCTGTAAAAAGAGTAAAGTGAGAGTCTTAACCTCACTTCAAAATACAGTGTACACCGATACAGTATTCTATAAGTCATGTTTTCTCCATAAATTTTATGTAGTTTGTTTATTTTTAACATAAATACATTTATTATAAATCATCAAGAACATTTGTATGCAATCGATACACATTATAAAGAAGCAGCTCATGTCACTTGGAATGTCAAATGGAATAATATATTTCTATTAATGATTTTAGGCAACGTTTATCTCCGTTGATTCTAACCTACAAAGCTACACTTAACATAGAAAAATACATTTTAAAAGCGATTACTTACCCAGTCGCTTATAAAATACTGAACATTATGTCATTAGGCACTTATATTTCCAAATTATTTACATTGTAAAAGTTAGAAGGCTCCTATCTTTATAATAATTGTTGCTTCTATAAGCTTTACATGTAAATGCCTCCGACGTAACTTGCGTTTTAAGCCGCGAGGGGGTGACAGTAGGTACGCATATAGCGAATACATGTAGACACTCTAGCGAATACTAATGCTTGTTCTACAACCCCAGCTTGATTTTCTACTGCTTCAATAAATAACTATCCTTTGTTTATTTGTTTATATCTCCTAATCATGAAAAAAGCTATTTATTACATAATTGGTTTGAGTAGTAGAATTCATTTCGACTTTTATTTAAAAAAACTCAACTCTCTCCTGTCAAAAAATTATTCATTTAGATACCTTTAGAATTGAGAGTGTCGGATACATTGAATAAATTCCGCAGATTGACGGAGGCATTCCTACTTGAGAGACTTTATTATTCAGTGGCAGAATATCACAATCTCTCCTAGATTTTTGACCTACATTGGCATAATCCAATATTTAGTACGATATTGATATTGTATGATATTGTACCTATTTTAACATACTGAATCTGTATATTCTATTATTTTTTGTATTTTCAGTATAGTATAACTGGATTCAAAAGTTATATGTTATTTTTTTCCAAATTGTGCTATTAAATGGAAATGTATTATTTTTCATAAGAGTTAGGCTTATCTTTTTCGCCCTCTAGGCTGGAATCAGCGAATATCCCAAAATTCCTCCGGTATATAGGTCTGGAGCAGGAACTAGGTGAAATAAACGGTGCACACTGGATTTCTCAGGTACCGGTGGATGTCGCTCCAGTAGACAGACATACAACGACATACTACCATCACGACAAAAATTACCATCTTATAATATCGAAAAATTTCACCATCCAAAGCTGAATACCAACGGTAAAGAAAAACTATTAGAGAAATGTAATTCATTTATATGGTTTTACGACGAGAAGCTGAGTTTTCAATGTCGCTAGGATATCGTAAATACTCTGACTCACGATTTGAGACAGAAATCCTATCAATGTATCCATACCAGACAAAAGCAGAGGGATGTTCTTGAAAAAAATGTCTTGAGTCTCAGCAAATTCAATTTTTTTCACTGGCAAAGCTGGTATTATTTGAATGAGAAAAATTGTATTCCCCAAAATCAAAGAAAATCAGCGGCTTTGCTTCTCACTTGAGTATTTTGGATAATTAACCTACTCTAGGAAAAAGCATATCAGCCCAAATTTATACAAAACAGATTTCATTTGCACAGTTGGGAAAAAATTGAAATAGTCCGTTTCTGCAAATATATTTTTAGCTTCACTCACATTTACTAGTAGCATAAAAAAGGTAATTGGAAAATATTGAGTAGTTTTGACACCATATATCCACTTCGTCAACAGCTATTGAATTGATTGGATAGTTATATAATTTTCAATATTTTCAATATTCAGTGTACCTACTCAAATACCTGAAATTTCGCAAAAAGCTGCCGTGGATATTATAGTATATAGAAAAAATATATATCACTCGACATAAGAACTTGTTCGGAAGTTGATTTAACTGAGGGCGGGTATTCCTGTCATTTATTCAGAAAATTACAACCACCTACAAGTGGTTTATGACCCAGAAAATTCCAATTTCCGAATTGTTGCAGGCTTAAGAGGAGATTCAACCGTTTTTATAGCTGCTTCGAGGACACATTAAGTTCCTACATGTACCTGCAGATGAGAGGGTGTGTCGTTAGACTTTTTTTATTCAATAGACATAAAACGCGAATGAGAAAACTTTATGCTCAGCGTTTTTGATAAATGCACAATACGAAGTAGTAGTTTATGCAGAAAAATTACTATTTAGGTATGCCTCTCTTCCATGACAGGAAAATATAACAATGATTTATTTTTGTATATATCGGCTGAATTCATCCTTATTGCAATGTGTATATTTATGTTTTGTTCATTTACATAAAACTATCTACAATACTCTTCTCCTTATTTTTGAATGTCAAGAAGAGAGAAATATGACAAACGTGGACGGAAACTGAAGAACATTTTTATTGATTAACTTAAAAACTAATTAAGACGGCTTTGTGCCAGAATTAGACATTAGTATTTCGTTTTCACTTTCGTTAAATGAGTGAGTTTTGAGTATGGCCGATGTTAATGTGTCACTGTGAAGTAGTAATTAAGACTATTTTTGGCACATCAAAAAGCTACGAGTATTAATTGAAAGTGAATTCCATGAAAAAGGTACTCTAACTAAATAATTCCAATTATATAGTCACAACCAACACCAATTTTTGTTCCAAGAAAAGCAAATTCAAGATAGTGATAATAATACATACAAATTGTGATTGGCTCAGTTCTTATTCTGTCCTATAATCATTATTTGAAAAACAAACTATGAAGGGGACCATTCCAAACTCCAAGAATATGAGCTAGTAATGCTATAAGTGGAATTCAGAAAAAAACCAAAACGATTTTCAAAGAGTATGGTGTCCTGTCATGAAAGAACTGTTCAGCTATACAATATCAAAATTAAAAATTCATTTGTTCCGTGATATAAATGTATAACTATTAAACATATCGTAAGTACTACTTCGCTACCCCATATAGGGCCATGATACGGGATAGAGAGTCCTGGGAAAAAGAGAGGAATACACAGCCTAATGGGACCGTCTGGTACACAGATGGCTCATGCTCCGGTGATAGAGCAGGGGCTGGAATTTACTCCGGGAACCCAAGAACACAGGTTTGTGTACATTGGGTGAGGGTGTATCTGCATATCAGGCCGAGATATATGCTATCTTGGAATGTGCGCAGATAAACCTAGACAGAGGTTATGTGGATCGACGCATAACCATATACTCCGACAGTCAGGCAGCAATTAAAGCCCTGAGTGGGTATACCGGCAACTCAGGACTTGCTAACGAATGTCGAGAACTACTTGCTAATCTTGCAAGGCGGAACGTGGTGCGGCTAGAATAGATTCCAGCCCACTCTGGTTTTGAAGGCAAAGAGATGGCGGATGCACTGGCTGCGGAAGGGGCGGCAGCTCCTTTCTGCGGCCCGGGCCCGACCTTGGGCCTAACAAAACAAAGAATACGCGAGGAGACGAAGAAGTGGCTGAGGAATCAGCACCTCGCTCATTGGAATGCTCTGCAGGGTCCTAGACAATCCAAACTTCTACTGAAGGGATGGACTGATGGACACGCCAGGGCAGCCACTGAACTACCAAGGAGTAGGCTAAGGAAGATAGCAGGACTCCTAAGAGGGCACTGCTGTATGAGGAAGCACCTCTACAATCTAGGAGTAGAAGAAAGTTCCCTATGTAGGGGTTGCGGCATGACTGATGAAACGTCAGTTCTTGTTCTCTTAGAGTGTCCACACTGGGCTGTATTACGCAGCGAATCTTCGGAGTCACTGTCATGGCTCCTGGAGACACAAGCAGGCATCCACTGAAAAAGGTTGCGGCCTTTATTGAAGGGCTCGGCTTCATGGATGACTGGGTAGCAGGATTGGCATAATGGGCCCGCCAGTGGCCTCAGTGTCGGAACCTTGGCTTGAGTTGTCCAGGACAAGGCTCGCCTGCACATTTAGTAGTAGTAGTTATACATATGAAATTGAAAAATAGAAATAGTCTCATAAGCAGGATTTATAAAATTAATTGAAGATTGGAGGAACAGTCAGTACTCATGTAAGTGGGACAAAAGCTTGAAAAAAATATAAACGTATAGAAAATTACAAAACAAGGGTGTATTTTCTTGTCCTTCCTACAGGTCAACCTGAAGACATTCTTCAACTGTGAAATAATCTAAGTTCTAAAAAGTCCTATTGAACTTCTTTTTATATTCTCATATTTTGATATTAGCGGGTGAGTTGGTTGAAAGTCTAAATGATGCTTTTCTCTACCCAACAGTATAAATGATTATAATTGTTGTTATGTATTAGCATAATGCTGAATTTCAGGTTGTCTTGAGAATGAACATCATTCTCCATGTTATTACAAATCATGATATATTATGTACCAACCACTTATTACAAAAAAAATAAGTACCTACACAGTTTTTTTTCTTGTAATCTATCAAAAGTGATACGAGAGGAATTTTTGTTAATAAGAAGCATATTTTTGCAAACACTTATTGATGGAAAAAAGTTACCGATATAATAAACAGATACACAAGTTCAACAAATGAAATATAAAACATTTGAGAAAACAGAAGTGATACATTTAAGAAGATTATTATTGTTGGAGTAGTCATAGTAATAGTTTTATGGGGTCAATTTTTTCAGAAAGCCAGTGTGCTCAAGCATGTGGTGGATAAGTATTTGATCGAGAAGTGTTTCCAATTTGCAATGCTGAAGTGGCAAATAGAGAAGATACATCGTCAACGACGACATTGATATGTTCCTTATAGCTGCATGATTATTGTGAATAATTGTGCTTGTAGAAACATTATTATGCTTAATCAATGTTTTGTATATGTATGATGTATTGTGCTCCCAATCTCTTACTCAGCTCCTCGGAAAAGTCTTAGAAATGGGTATTTTCCTCGGACCTATTTTCCAATGAAATTTCACGATATCGTCAGAGAATTGTGCCCTAAGGTTCTGTATCGCTTCAAGCTCCGTGGATATGTTAATGATGGATGTTCCTTCTTCCATTCTACATAATCTACATCCTTCTTGCATCACCAGTTTCAGCTTTTTGCGGTGCCCATTTAGTCCTGTGTGACCTCAAAGTTTTGTCCTGATTCATTTGTAGTGACTCAATCGTAGCTTTCCAGCTTTTTCGATTATCCAGGATAATACTAGATCTTTCCAATCGTCGACGGTGACAGAGAACGCGATAATGATATGAGGTGACGGTGAGGTATCGACAGGCGATGGTTTAATGGTAGTAGGAGATAGTTACGTCGTTACTTCACTTGTCCATGATTTTTACACATATCAAAAATTCCTTCACATGGCTCAAGAGGTTTTTATTGGAAAACTTGAGTTTACTTCTTCATTTTCCATTAATATGATTTGCTGAGCTTAGTTAAATGGCAGAAAATAAGAAATATCTCCATTCAATACAAATCGCTCATTCAATTTGTACGCTTCCGACCGAAGTATTTCATATGAAGGGTCCAGGGGAAAAACATGATAAGCGACATTTTGCTAATTTTACAGGAGGGCCAAAAAACGCTTCAAAACATAATAATATGACAATTATTACTAAGTGGCAGGAAGTGAAATAAAACACTAAACTTTAGAAATAAGAAATATTTGTTCCGCAAATCGCTAGGAAATTCTGACATTCCATCCGCCATGCCTCTTTAAACTAGTTATGTCGGCACCAGAGT
>CAJUYG010000504.1:92713-119087 GCA_910591675.1 Galerucella calmariensis
GAATGTTAAGCTTTTCCTACCCGGTAAACAATGTACTATTATTTGTCTGTTAGACAAAATGGGGAACAAAGTATTTCGGTGGGATTGACGCTAGAAAACTTCCAACGTGATTTCTTAGAACGGGTGGATGCTCCTATGTTCCTAATACGTTACCGAAGTTTGTTTCGACTTTAACGCTACTAGTTATTCATTCAGTCTGTGTTACTCAACATATGCTTTAGCACTAATTGGCGCTGATTTTTAATGCAATGTGTGGAGGAAACAAGCCACTTCCGAAGAGTAGGGTCCCTTGACTCGATGATAGATTTCCCAGATTATTTTCATACTATAAAAAGTTTTAGGGCACCCCAATCTCTTGAACATCGATAAAAAATTTCATGACTCCGAATTAAAAACACAAATCAGGAAGGAAGGGTGGAAACAAGAACAAAAGAAATGCAGTAACTGATAGCTTCTCAACATAATTACACGTCTGAAACGATGGAAAATGGATCTTGAGAAGGAATATACCATACGTCCAAAAAGAATCAAAATTCTGACAGTGTTATGTTGTAACAATGAATTTGATGAATCATCGCTCATAAATAGCTGGCTGAGTTATACAATTCGGATGGGAATACGGTTTCAGGTTCATATAAATGTATTCTGAAATTGAAATTCCATTTAACTTGGAAAAAATGGAAACAGTTCCACAAAAATACGACACAATTGATTCTGAATAAGTATACACTTTATTCTAGAAACGTGTTGTATTGAAATAAATTCAATATATGGTTGGAAAAACTGTTCTGCAATCAAAAAATCTCGCAAATGTTTGTACAAAAGTATGTATACAACAATAGTTTCATAATTGAAAGTATTCGGTTAGATAATAAAGGACAGGAATTTAAGGATCGAATCAATGACTACGTGGAAAATATTACTCCAGCCATAATTTTGGATTTATCACAGCAATTATTTGAAAGATGACGATACGCTTGAAAATAAAGATAATTCGGTGAGAGGGTGACGGAAGACCTAATGACAGAAAAATAAAGTTGAGGCAAGTGACAATGTATTGACTCGATACGTGGGTGTCCCTGTTTGGAAAAATTTATAATATAAGTTCTAGAAGAAGAATAACACGTTGATGGACCAAAAAACCAATCTTGATTAAACCGAAAAAACCGATACCATTTTTCCATTCCAATTGAGTTTCGAATATTTATGATAAAACTTTGAACTTGGAATTGCAGTTTCCTTTAGGATCTTCCTCATTTCGAAGACAAGCTAATTTCAATCGATTTTCAGAAAGGTCTGCTTCGACTTCAATACGCTCACTGAATGTAATTAACCAGTACCTTACGGTAAACGGAGGAATTGATAATTTGAATTGAACGAGTTTAAACCCATCTGTAGGTGATATAAAGCAAACACTGGAAAACAGTGTTAACTAGGTGAAATGGTGAAATTGAAGGGTGAATACAAACTTACTTAAATGTAGCTATTGACTCAGTTATGGAGTGTGAACTCAGGAAATTACCTGAATTTGAAGTCCTTACAATATTATCACATTCATATTCCAAATTATATTCAAAGTTTTACAAATTGAGCCAATCTATATTTTGCCTCAAGTGTTTTATTGTTGTAGCGAAATATTTGAAAATGAAATCGTTTATACAGGTACACAGTATTACACATGTTAACACATTTGAAAATAACAACAAATTAATTCAATCCATCTGTGGAGAACCGACTACAGTTTTTTTCTTCATTCGGTTATTTAACGTTGGTCTATTTCTGCGAGTAGGGATAATCACCGACGCCGAAAGCATTCTACCCCCAACCGGAAATATTGGCGAACCCACTAGTGTTCCAACTAGTGGTAGCCTACTTCAACGAGCCCAACATCCATGGACTCGGAACCTCGGTATTACGTCTACTCTGAAAGACGGCATATCTACATTATGCCTTGTGCTCATTGGTATAATGCCTGCGAGCTGTGATATGCGGTTTTCCGACGGTTTTCCCTGACATGGTCACCCATCCAAGTACTAGCCACGTTCGACACTGCTTGACTGTAATTATCGCATCAAAGGCGTTCCATTACAGTGCTGAATCGTCGCCCGACTACAAAGTTTTCCGGATATAACAATAGAAGAAGACAAAATAAAGTGGAATCAAGTGGGATTGATGTGTAGATATTGTATAGTAAAAACTTTCATGGCAAGGACATTGGAATAAAATCAAGTCCTGAAAATATGAAGGCTATAAGTCCATACTTTAACAAGGAAAATATAAATTTACAGTTTAAGGGTTGATAGTACCCAGTCTTCAGTTTGTGTGAGCGAGCTGATATTACATTACTCAAATTGTGAAATTTTGCAGTAATCTGATGTGAAGCCGTACCATATTTCTTGAAAACAGGTGCGCAGCTCTGTTTTTGAACTTTTGAACTGCCTCTTAAAAATTCAGGAGATTTCTCATTCAAGATACTGGAATTAAAACAAACACTGTGAATACTACAAAATGAAATAACTTGTTTGATGGAAAAGAACACAATTATAGCTTTTTCAATCAGAAATCTAACACAGTCTGTATGGTTTAACATTTTTAAAGACTTTGATTACCAGTAGTAGAGAACTGTAGTTCAAATGAATTGATATTTCACATTTGATTTCGATAATTCTGTTATCGTTCTTATTACTGATTATGCTTTGATATTATATTCAATACAATTAAGGCCAAGATAAAAAATTTAAAGTGCATGTACTAATATGGATCATCATTCGATCCCTATTATGAGAAGATGTGTGAATTTGAGATCAACGGAAAATAAGTGTGGAGCAATCTACAGCAGGGTCTTCTGAAATTATCCAATGCGACCAAAGCACTTAGCACCCCAAATAATACAGTTACCTTTTTTTCTCATTTTAGCATGAACTGTGTCAATAGTTTCGATATCAGGGGCGTTTTTAGCGGTATGAACTTGATTAAAAAACTGGAAAGCATTGGATTCCATTGGTTCAATAACCTCAATTTTTTCCAACGTGCTAGGGTTCCACCAAATATTAGCACATACAATTGTAGAGATAGGTTCGATTGATTGGTTCGA
This sequence comes from Galerucella calmariensis, assembly GCA_910591675.1. Classification (NCBI taxonomy): domain Eukaryota; kingdom Metazoa; phylum Arthropoda; class Insecta; order Coleoptera; family Chrysomelidae; genus Galerucella; species Galerucella calmariensis. The sequence goes on from CAJUYG010000504.1 coordinate 95,808, forward strand.
GTCCTACTTATCGAACCGTAAAATGTGCGTACGAATTAATTATACCGTCAATAACAGGTGCGATCAATACTACTCGAGTTGCGTCGATGTTCAATGCGGAGTTCCTCAAGGGTCTATCTTGGGACCAACATTATTATATATACTTATATATACTTATATATATCAATGATTTGGTTGTAAATTTTCCCAATGCTTATTTTTATCTTTTTGCCGATGATACCAGTATAATTGTCAGCGGAATAAACAAAAATTCTCTATTACTTTCTTCTACTACCGTCATGCAAGGCGTATCGGATTGGTTTCTCGCTAACAGACTAGCATTGAACATCGGCAAAACTCAAAATGTATCCTTTAACCTATATCGAGACTCTGACGAAGTTGCTATAAATATAGGTCAACAAACTATCACCTCTTCTCTCAACATAAAATTCTTAGGCATACACATTGATAACAAGCTTGACTGGAACTTTCATATAAATCAACTGAATAAATCTCTTAGCAAATATGTATTTGCATTGCGAGCAATAAAACAACATACTAACATATTTGTAGCAAAAACGGTCTATTTTGCTCAATTTCATAGTATAATGCAATATGGTATTGAATTTTGGGGGACTGCTGTATCCGCAGGCTCCGTATTCATGACTCAAAAAAGAGCAATTAGAGCGCTTTTCAACTTAAAATCTAGAACTTCTTGTAAACCATTCTTTGAAGAAAATAGAATAATGACCATGACAAACACTTATATTTACAAAACTTCTTTATTAATTCACAAGCATCAAAATGAACTTCTTACCCCAAATGACAGACATAAATATCCCACTCGAAAACAAGACATAATACCTCCAAACTATAAATATAGTCGCACTCGAAATGGCCCTTTATATTCAGGTATTAAAGTATATAACCATTTACCTCCAGATTTGAAAAATCTTACAAACAAAAAATTTAAAAGAAAAATTAAACAACTACTACATCAGTATGTTTCTTATAATATCTCAGAATTTTTTCTGACAAATTTCAACTAAAACTTTTTTTTCTCTTTTTTTTTTTGTTTCCAACGCTTAGGCTAAAATCACTGTGTATTTTATTGAATTTTTACATGCTTTGTACTTTATATTGTGATTTTGTGGAATAAATATATATATCTATCTATCTATAGGTATATATTGATATGGAAAATAATATCATACACCACATACACCAAACAAGGGTAATTTCAGTATAGAATTTAAAAATAAAAACTATTTAAAAGGGGAATTTCTCTTATCAATAAACAAAAATAAATCAAACAAGATAAAACAGTTTGAAATTTATAATGTAACTAATGAAAAATAAACTAAAATTTGAATTAAACTTGACTAAATAAAAATAAACAAATCACCTGAAATATATTTGAACTTTAAACAGGAATCTTGATAACGTCTTTCTAATTAATTAAAATCTTTTCACATAATTTTAGAGTCTTCAAAAGCTTTATAAAAGTTTCTTGGCTTAAATTATTCTAGAAAGAAAGAACCTGAAAAATAAAAAAATTATTAGTTAGGTTATAAAATCTGACATAAAAATAGAAAGAGTACTATATTTATGAACATAGTTAACTAAGAGTGAACTTAGATTTGTCAACTCGAACGGAAGAAAAGACCTTAGTAACAGAAATAAAAACAAATGTCGAATAATTTTCTAAATTTTGTAATTAAACGATAAAAACAACAATGTAGTATTTAAAGATATTAATAATCAACTTTCATATCGAAAAAGGAACATAAAATTGAACATTCAAGTCAAGTAATAAAAATTAAAAATTATTAAATGAATTTGGTTGGTCAGCTGATACAAAAAAAACTTAAGACTAAGAGACACATGGTTGTTGATTGGTAAAAAAGGAATTACGTTGTTATCGATTGAAAACGGGGAAGAAAGCGTTCCTTAGCAAAAGGAGATTCAAGTTTGAAAAGAAAATTTCTTTTTGTATTGTTAAAATAATTAAAATTTAAGTCATAACAAAGTTGAAAAGTGGAGAATAAATAGTGCAAAAGTGTTACTAACCTTTTACAACAAGTTCCTGTTAAAATTCTGTGGTAAATATCCACTTAAATTGATAAAATCTTCAAATAAACCATAAATGGAAACTCTAAGAGGCCATTTATACTGAAAATTCTCCAAGCTGACGACGGAATCTGAGCGAAGCAATCCAAATCAAGGACTGACAGGCCCAGAGCGGTCTGAAACAAAAAAGGAAGCAACTATTAGAATTCCAAAACGTAGAAGAAAAAGGTATTTGATAAACTATAATTTGAATCATCAACTTACATGTGTGTGGTGATAATAAAATTTTGATAAATTTATTTCATCTTTGATGTTGGAGAGTCGTCCATTTTGTTAAAACAGATGTTTCAACCAGTAGCATGAGAATAATTTGTATACTATCCCTTTTACATATTGTGTGCAAAAGGAGTTGCATAGCTTGTGTAAGAACTAGATGTTAAATTTCATTAGTATGAATCTTCAGGAGTGAAAGACCATTTAGGTAAGAGTTAAAAAAAATGTTGTCTTTGCATATTCACTTTTCAAATTTGTAATACACCTAACAGAAAAAGAATAAATTTATTAACATTTCACAGATTATGAAACTAATTTTTTCTCTCATTTCGATAAGGTTGGCAAAACTTATTACACTATCAAAAAATTCAAGACAAGGACACAGGACCGGCCTAAAAGTTTTAAAAGACAAATAAAGTTATAAAAATAAAAAAGGTAAATATAGTTGATAAGAAGAATTCTTTGTAAAAAAAACAAATAAAGTATTCAATACCTGAACTCACCCTGATTATTGAAGAGTCCTAGAAAACCGGTAAGTGGTGTATGATACCAATAACCATAAAATAAATTTTTTAAAATCATTGGCGCCCAACAAATGAATACTTCAATACAAACAAAATGAAAGTTTAATAATAATAATAACACACAACACACACAAAACACTAAATTCATATCAATATGTTTAACATCATTCTTCATGTCTGAAAACATGTAGATTTTAGTCACTACTGTTAATTATAATTACTTGGTTTTAGCAATACTTACCTTTAATTTTATTTTGGTTTTATTGCATTGTCAATTGTTCAGGATTCGTTTCGTTTTGCCCGTTTTTACTGATAAAAATATAAATTATTATGTAGCTACATGAATTATTTTGAAATTTTTTCATTTCTTCCATGTTTCCGTCTTTTCGGTATATAATTTAACCATATAGGTATTGAAATTTTACACAAGAATATTCAAAAAAATATTAACCTCTTGCGATAAAATTTTAGTCAATATACATAATACACATAGATTCAAAAGTTTTGCATCACCCTAAATCTCCGAAAAAAAAATTTGTTCATTATAAATGGATCGGAGATTAATCAAATACTTGTGTCAATAAAAAAAATCCAATAATAAACTTGCTTTAAACATAAAAAGTATTCTTAGAAATTAAATAAATTAAATACAAATTGATTCTTTTTAAAGAAAAGGTTAAGTAAGAACCTGCATGAGAACTTTTAATAAAGAGTATTTCCACCTCTAGACTTTATGCAAGCTTGAAGTCGCCTGCCCATGCTGTTAACCAAATTATTGATATCCTGTTGAGGAATATTTCGCCATTCTTCTTGGGCCGCATGAACAAGCTCTTGTACACTACTGGGTAGATTTCTGCGTGCTGCCACTGCCCTGGCAAGCATGCCCCAAGCATGTTCTATGGGATTCATGTCAGGAGATAGGGCAGGCCAGTTCAAACGATTGATCCCTTCAGTTTCAAGATACTCATTTACAGCTCTGGTCCGATGAGGTCGGGCGTTATCGTCCATAAAAACGAAGGAATTGCAAACAGCTGCGCGCCATAGTCTCACGTGAGGATGTAGAATCTCTCTGAGATACCTATCACCAGTCATCGTTCCCTCCACATGAATTAATTCTGTGCGATCATTTAACATGATACCAGCCTCCTCTGAAGGGCGGCACGGGGTGAGCATGGGCAAGCTGAGCAACTCTCGTTGGATCCCGCCACACACGTATTCGATGGCTATCTTGTACCATACAAATCCTTCTCTCGTCGGAAAAAAACACCGAATTCCAAAATTCTTCAGGCAAGGCCGCGTGTTTTTGTGCCCACTGTAGTCAGCGAACTCTGTGCTCAGGTTGTAGTCTGGGCACTCTTATTGGTCGGCGACACCTCAAACCTGTCGCAAGTATTCGTAGTGTCGAGATCGATACTTGAACTCACAACGCATGTCTCATATCTCCTTGGAGTGCTGGTATTGCCATGGTCGGGTTTCTTCGGATAGTTAAGTGGATATAGCGGTTCTGCCGCTGATTAGTAACACGCCTTCTACCGCTTCTAGGTCTATCACGAAGAGAATTGGTCTGGAGATACCGGTTCCATACACGAGACACATCACTGCCAAACGCCAACTCTGTTTGCCACGAACCTTTGAGAATGACCTTCTTCAACTAAAGCCACTATTCTTGCACGGTCAATCTCACTTATGACTTGATGATTCACGTTTGCACCTAAAATCGTGAAAATCAAATGCTTTGAATGTTAAAATGATCGCACTAAAAATGTTATCTTACAAAAAAACTGTGAACATCTGTATATTGCAAAAAATATGGAACATATTGAAATGGTAAACATTGATAAACAAGCCAGCAAAAGAATTGTTAGCGCGAAAAAATTCCTTCGCATCCGAAGAAGGTGATGCAAAACTTTTGAATCTATGTATAGTATTGTCATTGCAATGATTTTTGCGATTTATGATGGAATGCCACTCCTCCATGTGCTCTCCGCTATTATTTCTATCCCATGCATTATTGCATTGTCAATTGTTTATGATTCGTTTCGTTTTGACCGTTTTTACTGATAAAAATATAAATTATCATGTTGCTACATAAATTATTTTGAAATTCTTTCATTTCTTCCATGTTTTCGTCTTTTCGGTATATAATTTAACCATATAGGTATTGAAATTCCACACAAGAATATTCAAAAAAATATTAACCTCTTGTGATAAAATTCTAGTCAATATACATGATAGTATTGTCATTGCAATAATTTTTGCGATCAATGATGGACTGCCACTCCTCCATATGCTCTCCGCTATTATTTCTATTCCACTATGGTGTAACTGACAAATGTATTCCATATACCTACAAGCTACTTGACAAAAGGTAGGTATCATTCTCCAAGAGGCTATAGATACTGGATAACAAAGTAGCTCAATTTCAAGATTCTTGAGGATGACAAAAGCTGCCTCATACCAAACTTCTATTCTGTCTTTCTATGTAAGAAGGTATGTTTTTCAAATTGCATATAGGAAAACGGAATCCCTTCAATATTGCGAAAACTTCTCATTTAGTGTGATTTTTTTTCAAATAACATTTTTCAACAGGATTCACGACTGAAATGGAAAAATAGAACTTTCAGGCAGTACATTTTCATGATAATGGCACGTTCTAGCACACAAAGAATGCATCTTTCGAAATTACCTAGAATATATTGGAATTCATTCAGATCTACCGTCTTGATATGAAGTGAAAACGAGACCGAACTTGTATAATTCATTGTATGAATACCTCATGAACATACCTTTCCAATTTCCGTTTATATTAACCTGTTGGTTTTTAGCTAGAGCAAAAGCAATTGAGCGACAGAGAATAGGTACTGGTTGGAAATATGAATGGATGCTGGAAGGAACAATTCACTTTGATAATATGGGTGCCGGAAAATGAATTTCCGACAAAGATTCACCATCGATGTTTAGATATTATGTTGAGTCTCTACCTACATACTTCAAACCTTATAATATCAACCGAACAATTAATTCGTTCTATAATTTCCAAAAAATGAGCAGAAATAGTTCTCGAGTAGTGGAAAGAAATTAGAAATATATATTTTATGGACAATAGATGAGTTGAGCTGATGCAATGTTGTTTCATAGAGTTTATATTTTGAGTGCATTTAAATATTCCGAAAAAGACCTGACTCCCTTACGAGAAAATTTTGTTTATACACTGAAGAGAGTAAGAGCTTGTGGTGTTAGAATATTATTTCTCAAACACCAACAAAAAAAAATATTTTGCAATGTAAATCAGCAGGAAAAGTAACATATTTACATATTTCGCACTTGTTCGGATCCTCTCTCATGAACATGTTATAAATGAAATTTATATATATATATATACAAGGACAGAAATATTGGGGAGGCGGCAAAATTGTAAAATGAGTACTCTTTACACTATTTTCCAAGCTTTCGGAATATCTTTATTTCCATTTTCAAGGATAGCATTCAAGATTGTATTACAAAGTGGTTTTGAATGGTAAATACATCTAACAATAATTTTGATTTGAATTTTTTTTAAAATAAATGTCTAAATTGTGTCAAACAAAATCGTTTACTTATAGAATAAGAAATAGTATGAAATTATAACTAACCTATATCTAAAAATATCAAGAATGGTTAGGTTTATCTTCTTTTTTTAAATTAGCTTGATGTTATTTTAGCCTCAAATGTTTGAAATAGACGGATTTGAAATTTGATGATACTCATGCTCCCTATCAATAGCCAAAAGATAGTAATAAATATTACTCAAACTTTTATGATCACTTTTTTTATTGATGATATTTTGTTCTTGAGATATGTGAGCCATTTCCAAGAAAAGTCTTTTTTTCGTATTTGATTGTATATCTAAAATACTGATAGAATCAAAATCCATAATATGGTCTTTATCAATTATAATGTTTGGCCAAAGCACATCTATCGGGATATAATCTGGTATCACTTTTATGGAGAGAAATACGGTTTTTCAATTTTTGGCTAGTATGACCAATATATTTATCTTCGCAATTTCTACAAGGGATACAGTATACTACATTTGAAAGATTGAGAATATCAGTTTCATCTTTAACTCTTGTATAAATTGATTTAATCGTTAAACATGTCTTATTTGCAATTTTTATGTTAGTAAGTGGTTTGAAAGTTCTAATTAATTTTGGTGTAATTTCTCTAATGTATGGTATAGAAATATAATACTAGGGAATTTCAGCATGCTCTGGAATAATGTCCAAATTTGGGGAGTTGTTATAAAATATATTTTTTATCAGCTTGTTTGGATATCCATTATCTAAAAATAATTGATGAAGGAGTTTCAAGTTTTTTTCATGAAACACAGGATCTGAAATATTGGTTATTCTATTTTTCATTTGCTTGATCAAATTAATTTTCATAGAATATTTTTGATATGACCAAAAATTCATGAATCTTCCAGAACTCATTGGTCTCCTATACCAATCAATTGATAGAGTGTTATTAGAATTTCTTATTATTCTAGTATCTAAAAAAGGTATACTTTGTAATTGGTCTTCCTTCTCTATTGTAAACTGAATGTATTGATCATAGCTGTTAAATATGGAAAAAACTTCATCTACTTTATTTTCTGGTAAAGCTAAAATAATATCGTCAACATACTTTTTTATGAAGATTAAATTGAAGGGTAATATTTGTATAACTGAGTCTAACAAATTATCCATAACGTAACATGCTATAATTGGAGAGATTGTTGCTCCCATTGGAGTACCAAAAGTTTGTTTATATATTTGATTATCAAAAGTGAAATGGGTATTTTCAAAAAGAAATGTTATGATATCTTGGAAATGTATTTGACATTGTTGACTAATTTTTTCCCAATTTCTATCGATTGCCTTCAGAGCTGAATCTAAATATACTTGTACTTGTAGAAGGGAGTGGAAGTATTGTTTCTAACATCGCCCCCGACCCCTGACACAGATCAAAGTATAATATCTGTTTCGATCAGTTATCACATATTATTGAATTAAAATTAGTCATATTATTGAATTAAAATCATTTGATATTAAATTCTTTCTATATACTAGAGTTTTTAGTGTGTGAGTGGGATTAATATCGTGAAAAGCAAATATATAGTGTATCACCAACATTGTGTAGCAGTTATAACGAGTTATAACAAAAAATTATCAAAGTTATATTGTGTCAATAAAACCAGTGCCGTGCTCATCTGAATACATTTTCAAAAATTCATAACTCGTTTTTGGTAAGAGAGCCCCTTTTTTTTTTCATTTTCGTGTTAAGCGACCTCGAATGAATAAAAAAAAATATTTCATCTAAATCCGCGTTGTACCACTAAACTAGATTTTTTCCGGTTGCTAAGGGTTTGTTGATGGGTGAGAATGGAAAAGGCTGAAAAGAAAACAGGTATCAAGAATATATAGAAGTTTGATAAAAACTTAAAGTTTCAACTTACCTTTTTTTGTGAGAAATACTCACTAGTATATTTGATAAAATTTATATTGTTCCTGAACATAATATATTATAGTTCATAATACGAATTCTATTCCATCGAACATCGAATGTCTTGGTAGCAACAAATAGCGTAGCTTTTTCCTAAGAACACCACAGATTCTTACAGAAGAACTTCAAGTAAGATATTTTCATACATTTTGTCTGAAATCAAACGGAAAGGAAGACCTTCAAAAGAGAAAAGTAAGGTTAGTTTTATATTAAAGGAATTGAGAAAAGTTTTTACCGTGTTTAAAGTACATTTGATGTAGCAGTCAACTTACCTGGAGAATTAACAATTTCCATTTCATATAAACAGTTATATCTCATATTTATACTCATAATCGTTAAGTGATAACTTGCCATAATATAAAATTTTACTGAATATCACAACGTTATTTACAAGATATCAGCTTGAGGTGGAAGTTCCCAGTTACACCACCGTGAACAGTTATTTTATTTTATTCTTGTTTTAGTAGATAACTTCAACATTGATGAACTCTACTTTGTATAAATAGTTATTTTCCTAACAAGTGCGGAAAGTGATACTCTCCCGCACGCGACTGCAGTTGACCCGAACGACGGGAAGCGGAGTTCGGGCAAGCGGTCAAGGGCGGGAAAGACACTTTACGCATGAGTTAGGAACATTATTTTTTCTACGACCGTATATACAAAAAAGTATATCAACCCATTTTTCAAAATTCATTTTATTTTAACATACATATAAAAAACTTAAGCCAAAACTATTATTATTATTATCAGTTATTATTATAAATATTAATATTAGAAACACAATTTGTTGCATTCTGTGAATTACCTAAAATTGCCGGTCCAGTGGAGTTATTTGGTGTTTACTGGTGAGTGAATGACGTTGATGAGGATGGCATCGTTTGCAGGTCACATAAAGATGACGATGAAGGTGACGGCAACAATTTTAAGTAATTTGTAGATAAAAGAATTTCATTTGATATATTTTTCTTATATGAAACCCGGGTGGTTTTATAGTTGTCTTGTGACACTACTTTAAAGAATTTACAAGGTTATATCAAAATATTTTCATCATTTTATATTTTCAGAAAATTAAAAATGCAACAAAAAGCTTGAAAACATGTTGATTTTCATTTGATGGATTATTTATTCACCTGGTGTAAGAATAGTTATAACTTCCGAAGTAAAAAACTATCTAATAAGGTCAAAATTTGCATAATTCTACTTTCCCGCTCTAGTGCGGGAAAGTGACACTTTCAAAACTAAAATGCGTGCGGGAAAGTGGGTTAAAGCGCACGGTAGTAGAAAATAGTTATTTTCCTAACTAGTGCGGAAAGTGATACTTTCCCGCACGCGACTGCAGTTTACCCGAACGACGCGAAGCGGAGTTCGGGCAAGCGGTCAAGGGCGGGAAAGACACTTTACGCATGAGTTAGGAACATTATTTTTTCTACGACCGTATATACAAAAAAGTATATCAACCCATTTTTCAAAATTTATTTCATTTTAACATACATATAAAAAATTTAGACCAAAAACTATTATTATTATCAATTATTATTATAAATATTAATATTAGAAACACAACTTTGTTGCATTTTGTGAATTACTTAAAATTGCCGATCCAGTGGAGTTATTTGGTGTTAACTGGTGAGTGAATGACGTTGATGAGGATGGCATCGTTTGCAGGTCACATAAAGATGACGATGAGGGTGACGGCAACAATTTTTTTAAGTCATTTGTAGATGAAAGAATTTCATTTGATATATTTTTCTTATATCAAACCCGGGTGGTTTGATAGTTGTTTTGTGACACTTCTCTAAAGAATTTACAAGGTTATATCAAAATATTTTCATTATTTTATATTTTCAGAAAATTAAAAATGCAACAAAAAGCTGGAAAAACATGTTGATTTTATTTGATAGACTATTTATTCACCTGGTGTAAGAATAGTTATAACTTCCGAAGTAAAAAACTATCTAATAAGGTCAAAATTTGCATAATTTTACTTTCCCGCACTAGTGCGGGAAAGTGACACTTTCAAAGCTAAAATGCGTGCGGGAAAGTGGGTTAAAGCGCACGGTAGTAGAAAATAGTTATTTTCCTAACAAGTGCGGAAAGTGATACTTTCCCGCACGCGACTGCAGTTGACCCGAACGACGCAGAGCGGAGTTCGGGCAAGCGTTTAAGGGCGGGAAAGACACTTTACGAATGAGTTAGGAACATTGTTTTTTCTACGACCGTATATACAAAAAAGTATACCAACCCATTTTCAAAAGTTATTTTATTTCAACATACATATACAAAACTTTAAACAAAAACTATTAATTATTATTAATATTAATATTAAAAACACAATTTAAACTTAAAATTGCCGGTCCAGTGGAGTTATTTGGTATTAAGTAAGTATATGACGTCGATGAGGATGACATCGGTTGCAGGTCACATAAAGATGACGATGAAGGTGACGGCAACGGTTTTAAGTCATTTGTAGATGAAATAACTTCATTTCTTATATCAAACCGGGGTGGTTTGATAGTTGTTTTGTGACACTATTTTAAAGAATGTACAGAGAGTTATATCAAAATATCTTCATTCTTTCATATTTTCAAAAAATTTAAAATGCAACAAAAAGCTATAAAAGATGTAGATTTTATTCGATGGACTATTTCGTAAATATTTATTTACTTGTCACAATAGTTATATATTCCGACGTAAGAAAATATCAAATAAGGTCAAAATTTGCATAATTTTACTTTCCCGCACTAGTGCGGGAAAGTGACAATTTCAAAACTAAAATGCGTGCGGGAAAGTGGGTTAGAATGCACGGTCGTAGAAAAATATATAATTATGTATCGTAATGAAATTTGAAACGTGATGCAGATTTGAATATCTTCTTGCCAATTTCATAATATTTATGCGTAGTTGTTGTCTTTTTCTGACGTTATTTTGTAATCTATCTACTGTTGGTAGATCCGAAAAATATTTTAATGTTTAATGATAGATGGCGTAACTGCTTCACTATATAATATTTTATTTTATGCTAAAATTATTACAGACTTGATGTTGGATTTGACAAATTCATTTCAATTTAATTATTTTATTTGCATTTGAAGTATTTTCGTACATTTTTCCTAAATAATAGTAGTTTAGGAACTTCGAACAAAATGTTTTAGTGTTTTGTTACCTATTCCTAATTTTGAATTTTATTGTTGAAGAAAATGTTTTCTTTTGAATCTTTCGAGGTGACACATTATGTTGAAACATTATGTTTTTGTACCGTCGGATAGGCTGAAGCTTCTACCTTCCAAAAATATGTGGTTTTATATCAATTTAAGGTGTTCTTAAGTAGCAGATTACCTTTAAAAGATAGACTGCAATTCGTTGACTACAGTAATTCCGTACATTTTTTTCAGCGCATAACTTCTGAACTAGTCTAGACTCCAGAAAAAAACTTGGGTTCTTTGGACATCATTATATGGATTAACATATTGTTGTTGAAAACAGGTCAAACAGAACAATTTATTAATAACAAAATACAGAAAATAATCACAAAATTATATGTAAGTATGTGCTCAATTAACCTTTATAAATTCTCTAATACAAAAGTTGTAGAATATGCCCACCATTCATGTCAATACATTTATGCAAGCGTAGTTGAAGATTTAAAAAAGAGTCTCTCCACATTTGTGGTTGAATATTTTCAATTACGTTTCTTATGTTTAGCTTCTCGATGTCATGACTAGTTCAGAAGTTATAACGCTGACAAAAATGTACGGAATTACTGTAGTCAACGAATTGCAGTCTATCTTTTAAAGATAATCTGCTCCTTAAAAACACCTTAAATTGCTATAAAACCATATGTTTTTTTTTAGTAGAAGCTTCAGCCTATCCGACGGTACGAAAAGATACAGGGTGTTTCATTTGAAATGTCTAAGTTATTGAGCTCCAAAAAGTTTTTTCCTGTAGTCTAGGAAAAAAATACAAAATTGGCAACGACGTGAAAAAAAAATTCTTTATTCCTGAAGCCGTTCAGTCAAAATCGCCTCTCGATATCTTAATCGGTTTCCAAGTTATGGGCTCATAAAATGTGTCGGAATTCAAATGATCACCCTGTATATATATGTACTATTAGTTTTTTGGTTCTTCACACTGTAGTTCACATTCTTTTCCAGTATTAATTTTTGTTTTGAACCATCAGGAATCTTCTGAATTATATCGCACACCTTTTTGTAAACTACATTTTTTTTTCATTGGCCTTTCATCTTTTTTTAAAAAAAATTTCTTCTTTGTAACTAAATGTTCTAACTTGCCAAGTTCATTGAATGAGTCTTTTGTTTCTACAAGTTCCTCTTTGTTGATTCTATCTGTTATAAAGTCCGGTAAGCCAGCAATTATGTTAACAAGAGTCCCGTTATCTATTGTTTTTCTAACTTCTAGTGGAAGTTTTTCTTTTTTTTATGGCATGTTCTAAAAGACACCCTGATTGATACTTGAAAAATAAAGCATACTTGCTTGTAGACCAACCTTTACTAGCATAGGTTTGTAAAAAGTTTGATTTCCATTCAGACCACTCCGATTGTAAACTATGTTTGATCATCATTATGTTTGATCATCATGGAAGAATACCAATCAGTGCGGAATTTCTCAAGGAATGATCTGAAAATTTCAATTTTTTCTTCTTCTTCTACTACATCAAACCTTGTACACTCCTTTTCAGATGTTCCCATCCAGTTATAAGCACTGACACTTTTTCCATAAAATGTTTCAATCACAAACCTATCGGCTAACTCTTTTATACTTTGTTTTCCTTTCTTTTGTTGACTGTCAATCAATTTTTCCAGAATTTCTACTAAAGGTTCCTCTAAATTCTTCTTATTGGCACTAGCCGACTGTTCCTCGGTAATTTCCTTGAGGAATTGGTCCTGGAAAACCATGTTTCCATCTTCATCACAGAATGTTTGTGATAGATCCTCTGTCATTTTTATCCATAGGCTTCTGCTTTGATATCTTTTCTCCAATGTATTTCTCATTGTAGCGAAAACTTTCGAGGTCTGGACATGTTTATGATACTGTGATACTTCTTGATATTTCTCCGGAATTAAGAAAACTTTGTCGTCTTGTGTGGCAATTTCCATTATTGTAGCGATTAGGACGACTCAGTTAATCCAAAACAAGCTGAGTTTCTCTGTGAGAAAAGATTTTCACGTTTCATGACACCTGGTTTACATAAATCGATTAGAGTAACAAAAAATAACATGTAGGGAAAGAAATGACATTCAATGTTATTAACTATGTCATCCTGGAACACAATTATTATAACTTATCCTTCCGTTAATAAAAATTAATTGGGAAAAGTACTATGACATTAATGCTTTTTCATGACAGCCAGATAATAATCGTTCACTATAGACTATAGACTATAATTGAACAATTCTGCTTTGATGACGCTTGATGTGCGAGAATATAGGCACGTTTTTTTATTCACCGGTAGATCCACCAATCGACCAACTGCGTTTTTATATCCATTGGTGGATTGTAGATTGAAGAGATCATAAATAAAAAAATACTTATAGATGGGAAACTGACCCGTGGCGCCCTCTATTTGTACGGGTGGAGTCATATTGAGTCCCGTCAGTACCTCTAACACAAATCAGATGGTTGTGATCGTGAACTTCGCTAACAGCCGAAAAAGAAGATTGTTTGGTGGCATATTCAAAAATACTGTAATTTTACTTTAATTGCAAAATGGCATTTATGTCCCATTTTTTGATATTTTATCTAAAGGTAACTTAACATTAGTTTGTTATTACAATAATAACAATTAAATAGTCAAGTAAAATTAAATGAAACGTCAAAAAATGGACCATATAATGTCTGAAGTGAGAAAAATGAAGCAATAATCATCAAGCTTATATATTTTATAGAATGAAGAAAATATACAATAAATGGAACGTTTTCTTGCCTATTTCAATGACAAACATGATGAAAAATGAATGTTAGGAATTTAACCCAAAACAATAATTGTTGTTGAACGGCACTCTCGTACTTTCTATAGTGGAACATTATGTCAGTTATTGTTTATAAATTGGATATATCTCTTGTTTTAGCATGATTTTACTATTTTAATTCAATTCAGTTTTAATTACGAGCAAATTCGAGTTTATACACAGATAGTGAAATCATGCAACAGCTGAATAGAAAGGGAGCTGAAGCTACTAACTCCAAATTCGCTTCGTTGTAGGTACCCCAGTGACCTCATTTCAAAAGCAAATTTGAGCCTCAATTGAATATGGATTTGATAATCGATACGATAAAAGTCATTCGTACGAAAACTGTGTTAATTTCGATGAAATCCATTACGTAGCTTCCAAAACGGAGAATCAGAGTAAACATTATGAAGCTCAAATCCATGTCTAACTAGGGCCAACCTATACCTTGTAATTTATGGAATGGAATCACGTACACATCCAATCAAATATAATGGATGAAAAAGTATAAAATAGTTTGAAGTCATGTTATTCGATAAAATATAGTTAACTAGCTATTAAAATGAATAATAGAGAAATTCGAGTATTACAAACTGAGAGGAGAAATAGGAGGTACAATACCAGTATTGTTTAATAAGGTTCAGTTTTTTAAGGGCTCCTGGAAATATAAGCGACATCTCATTATATTCGGAATTATGTTTAGAAAAATGTATTGACATGTTTCATTAACAGGTGACAAAACTTTTCTCAGATGTATAAATTCCAATAATTCCATCAATAAAAGTTGTAATCAATAGCAGATCGCCTTTCAAAGTTTTTTGTGAATGGAATATTCTATTATCCGTTGTATTATATCTAATAATAAGTGAAACTTTCGAATACACTGCCCTTGGATATAAAATTTCCTTGATTATTATAAATAATAAAACTTGAAGTTCAATTCAATAAAAACTATCAACCAAAAAGCATCTGAGCACACTTTTAACGCTGTAACCGATTAGCGCCTGTGTCAGGAGACACAGCCAACAGAGAAGATGGTCACATGTTACTTCCATGCAACTGGAGAATGTAACAAGGAAACCAGTTGCCGATACAGTCATCTCGTTTCAGTTTCCTAGTTAGTTCCAGGAGAAACTGTCTCTTGAAGAGAAGGCAATGTTACGCGAGCTACTGCAATAATATGTCCAATTAGTGCCACCAGTGATACTCCCTTATTAGACGACTATGGCTCCTCCGCCCAATTTTCGAGAATCATCCAGAATACGAAACATCCAGAATACCCAGCGCATCCACCAGAACGACAGGAGATTTCTAGAGCTACAAGGCGCGCGAGTATAAATAGGCCACGAGCATCGCTGCATGGAGTTAGTGTTGACACCGAAGGAAAGCAATCGCGCCTCGATAAAGTGTTTATTGAATGACTCTTATATAAATTATAGATCTCCGATTCCTCTGTATAGTGTGAAAAGCTCAATTTTCCACTTCGTCCTCAGCCAAATTCTCAGAAGCTGATACATCCGGAAGTTCATCACTGGAAAACCTGCAGTGGTGGCACTATATGGTTTTGGGGAAATGAGTGAAGAGAGAATAGCAGATAGTGTCGTATTTATCAGAAACAGGGCTAACTAGATTCCCTGATTCTGATGTGATTATTGAAATCCATTCGACTTGACTTCACTTGAGAAACAAAACACCTCGATTTAATGTGATATCTTGAATTTATTGTTGGGGGAACATAGATCTTTTCTTTGATTCATCACAAAATAATAACTCTCTTACCATTCTGCGATCGTTTTAGTTTCCCCTGTAATTTAACTACCTCCAACCGTATTGAAACCAAGATATAATACAATTAAGAAAATAGTTGGTACTTTTATTCTGTAATATCGGGAGGAAATAGTCAATTTGTGCTGACACCATGTTCGAATCACTTTGTTCGAACTTTAAAGCAGAGTTTATTTTTATCATGTGAAAAACTTATTGATAGATGTTAATTCATGAAAACATGCTTTGCATTGTGGTCTATAGTGTACGCGTATTGACCACTGTTTGAAAATTGTTTAACAAAACTGATGTGTAAATCAAACTTGTAGAATACGTGATTCAAATTTGTGCTGTTTATTTATTTTATAGTGCGGTTTATCCAGTGTACATAGGTAGTTCGTGGTGTTAAAATTTTCCAAATAATTAGGAGGTAATATTTATATATAACATATATAACATATGCATTACATTTTTTGATAATGTACTTCCATGTTATTTTTCATATCATTATACTTATAGAGTTCTTACTAGAATAACTATAAACTTATATCAAAGTGATTTTGGGAGTTACTTCACGCCACTATTTTCCATTTTTAATTATTTATAAACTAATTGGCCATGGCGAAAATTCTATCTGCCAAAGCTTACCTTTACTACTTTGAGATCAGAATCATCAACTCCAAAACCAGCCCTTCAACATGGTCACGTAATTCTACAAAGAAGTTACCGATATACAGTGCGTCCATAGAGTAACGCACAATAAAATTTCCTTATTATCTTAATAAACAGTAAAATGGTTAATTCCCCAACAGGTCGATTTTTCCTTTGAATCTACTTCTTCGAAAAGAAAGGAATACACTGTGAATTACCTTGAAGTACTGTTGTAGGTATCAGTTTTTTTTATTCAGCGCTTCCTATATTTTCCAATTTGAAGATTTTCCTTGCCAAGTGATTCCGGAAAGAATTAACTGTGGATTTGACAAGTGGTATGCAAATTTTTTCATGAAATGCACCCGTATTGTGAGCATATTTTCAAGTCTACGGTGAGCAGAATGGAAAGGAAATACAGACAATTTGGACACGGTAGGGATGTACCAAATCAAGACCTAGAGAAGATGCTTTGTAGTACACTCTGTACCAATTCAAATTAACTTGTGACACATTTTCAGAATCAGTACCGCAATTCAAAAAAAGCATGACGTTTTATTAAAAAAAAGGTCCCTGTATTATAACGAATTTCTTGATAACGTCCAAAACCAATCAAAGGCATGTGCATTGAAGAACGTCCGTAGGAACAATTTGGTAGTTGGTGAAAATACTTTGTTCAAAGTGATACTTGAATATTCAGTTTTGGATCATTTCCCGACGATCAAAATGATTCACTGGCCGAAACAAAATTTCTGACAGGAATGCACATTGTGATGTTATAGAAAGGCAATTTCATCAAAACAACTCTGGAAAACAAGATCGTTGCTTTTGAGAGTTCAAACAAAATAAATTTTCTCAACGACCAATACGAACTGAGATACGATATGTTAATAGTTGTTTTTTTCCGTCAATTGCATTATTTATAGGATTCAAAGTCAAATAACAAAAACACTACACATTTTTGGAGAAAAACTTATGAAATCTTTCAAAAGTATATAATTAGGAAACTTTAAGAATAAGCGCTAGTTTTCACTCTTGAGAAATAAACAGCAGATTCCAAATTTTTGTGCAAATCAATACACGATGAATTTAGGTATTTTTTCAGGACAAATAATTTTTTTCACATAAAGTCCTAACAAGGGTTTATTTTCGAGGGTTGAGACAATATAAATTATATCTCAACTAATCCCAACCAAATTCACCCATATCATAATTCAAAATGTTATTTTATTATTTTTTTTTTTGCAATTGGGGGTAGGTTCCAACTTTAGAAACAAAAAGCAAACAACGGCACAATGTAAAAAATCCACTAGGGGGTACTTATCCCAGAGCTTAAGATTTGTTGAGCAAGCTTCAGTTTTTGCTCTTATTCAAAGTGTCTTTTCCCTGTTCAATCGCAGCTAGCCATTTTGTTCTGTAACATGCTCTGGTTGATTCAGCATACGATAGGCTGACTCGTATATTGTTTCCATCTTCGTCGTAGTCCATGGCATTGTCCTCCATTTTTACTGGTACTGTGGTATTCCGGGCTGATCTTCCCGGCAAATCTTCAATATCATTCGAGAATT
This sequence comes from Galerucella calmariensis, assembly GCA_910591675.1. Lineage (NCBI taxonomy): Eukaryota > Metazoa > Arthropoda > Insecta > Coleoptera > Chrysomelidae > Galerucella > Galerucella calmariensis. Next base: position 114,123 of record CAJUYG010000504.1, read on the forward strand.
TGGAAATTCGATAGCTCAATGATTCTTTGAAATTATTTTGGGTTTTTGTGGACTGCACATCAGGTTCGATATCGGATGGTAAATTCCTTCAGAATCATCTTCGCTTTCGGTGCTTTCCCCTTCGCTATGATGTACGTCGGTGTCTTCCTTTCCCTCTCAGTCGAACTTTTCGTCTCTGTGAGTGAAAATCGACTGAAAAAAAATCGACATTTATTGTAGAATCATAATGTTCAAATTATTTCTCATTATTCTAACAACTACATTAGATCACAATATTCCAAATTCTGACACCATTTTATTTCGATAACATTGCCGCCTTTTAATTGCTTCTTTTAAGTGGTGAATCGTTATCACTTTCACTTGGTTAGCTGTAAAGTCTCTAGGTATGCTCAAGGGAGAATACTTCCTTTATTCTGGCCTCACTATTCTCACCCCGTTCGCAATCGAAGAAGTGATTTTCATGGACCTACACTGGGAAGCATGTATTCATGCCTGTGATACTAATCCTTCACTTGCTGAGATTTTTTCCATCGCACCACTGATTCGTAGTCTGACATTTGTTTCAAAATTCTACTGTATAGGTATAGTAAAGTATGTACAAAAAGTACGAGGAGTAATAAACCCTAATTAAGTATGCAAAACCTTTACAGGGAGCACCATGAAATTTTTGATAAATCTCTTACTTTAAATTACATTTCTTCCGTAAATCTAAAAACCAGGTAGATCGACCCCGTATTTGTTTCAGTTGTAGCAAAGTTTAGGGTTTCTTCATTGTTAAAGGATTAGCAGATAAGCAATAACGCAATGCAGTGGTGTGTATTTTGGGAAAAAATACGTTTTAAATTATAATATAATAAAAAATGAAAAGAAATAATTATTGGAATAAATTTATTACTTACATTTTATTCTATATCCGACTCGGAAGAGGAAGAATCGTTGTTGACATTAATAATAATAGGGTCGATTAAATCATCACAAATATTGTCAATTTTCCACATATTTGCCTCTACTTTGATAACATGCTCGATACAGTTTGTCCAATTTTCCTTACTAACATGACTTACAGCACTCTCAAACAATTTCACAACATCGTTTATTTTAAAAGTAGTATTTTTTTTCCAACTTCCCCCTTTACCTGAGCCCAAATTAATTCTATGGGATTAAGTTCACAATGATAAGGGGGAAGTCGAAGAACTGATATACCACGAGAAGAAGCCATTTCTTCTACAATGTAGGTTTTGTATTCATTCTTGTTCATTTTTGCAATTCTGTAAAGTTCTTTCCTTAGTGGATCTTTTGGAAACTTAATATTTTTCGAAATAAGCCACTCCAAAAGCTCTGCTTTACGCCAACGACTTGTGGGCAATGCTTCTCGTAACCGTGAATGGTAATTTGCGTTGTCCATAACAATAACAGCCCCTTTTGGAATCAGATCCAACATTTGAACAAACCATTCCTCGAAGACATCCCATTCATCACCATCAACAAAACCTTCAGAACTTCCAACATGGACAATGATAAGTCTTCTTCCTTTTCCAGATGGTGGCTGCAAACCTAACGACAAACCTTCCACGAATGCCTGCCTTCCGCTTTTAATGTTTTCATCTTGCCAAGATTTGGAAACTGTATATCCAGCATTTATCCATGTTCGTCTAAGTAGAAGATTTTCAAATTTTGTTCTCTGGCATGTCGAATGCTTCTTGCATAGTCTCTTCTCCAAAAAACTATTTCCGGTTTATCTATCAAGAGAGATTTTCTATTATGTTTTGTATATCTGAAACCCACATCTTTCAAAAGTTTGCATAATGTTATTCTGGAGAATTTTGGATAGTCCGTATCTTCTTGCACTGATGTCATAATTTTACAGTAGGCCACTTGCCATTTAAAATTTCTGAGAAAAATTCTCCAAACACTACATATAGGAGTAATACAAATAAAAAATATTCATTTTGCTTCTTTGAATTTAATAAAAATTGTAACGATTGCTATCTTGACTTTAGTTAATTTTCAAAAAATATATTTCATTGTAATTTATTTGTGACAATATTCAAAGTTTGAATTAATCTTCTTACAAAAAGAACGGAAATATATAAAATAATTATTGTTACAGATTGGTTTGTTTTCTATTATGAATAAACTGTGTTGCCTTTCTTTATCAAACCCACTAAAATTTATGTACCTCTATCACTTTTTTTTATTAAAATTAGTACATCCCGTTACCTCTGACCTAAATCGTATAATCTTTAGCATAGCTGCAACTCATTCGTTCAATACAAAATGTACCTTACGGTATACCCTCTTAAAATATATTTTGGTACGTCTATGAAATCTACTTAAATGAATGATTTATTACTCCTTGTCCTTTCTATATAGACTATAAAATTTCACACTCCTAGGTAATTTTGTACGCTCTATTCAAATTTGATATAATAAATAAGAAATTTATTTGTATTGAAATGTTATTAACACATTTATAGTTACTAGAAACAAAAAAACCAAAGGCAAATTGGGTTACTACCTTTTTCTATTCGAACATTACTTAATTAGCGTCATTTTGCTGTAGTAAAAGTCAGTAATTCAATTTACTTTATCTTTTTATTCCTCTTGTCATCTTAAAAGCTAGTAACTAGATCTACTTCCTTTTTTTATTCTCAAGTCTCTAACTAAAAACCAAGCATGTAGACTTCGCCTGAGTATAAGTGGAATCCATTTAATATTAAAAGACAGTTAGTTGAATTCAACTAGTCAAAAATAGTTTTGAGCATTCAGGGTAATGATTAGCAAAATAACTTGCCCCTTACGATTCAACAGATAAGTAAAGTTAGCTTGGTATAAAGGACAAATACAAGTCAATTTCGTGCTACCGTAATAAAGTTAAATTTTAAATGCCAAAATGAAACAATACAAAATTTATATCTAAGTTTCTTATTAATTGAAATACAAAAAGACTGCATTATAATATTTGAACAGTTAATAGCACTTCTTATGAAAAAAAAAAATTAAATTTCAGTGAATGACTTTCCTAGATCTTCATTCTCATCTGAATTTGGTAATTCTTGCGAAAAAATGTGCTTCCTGGGTGGCATAACGGCAAAAGCTCTTCCAGAATCGCTTTTTTCTTATTTGTAACCCCTACTAAGTGTTGCTTTTTTTGGTAATTCCAACTTAAATTTAGGCTTTAAAACAAAGGCTTCTTTAAAATCATCATCTTCCAATTCTTCTTTAAAAAAGAGTTTTTCTGATCCTTTACCAAACTACACCGACTTGATTTCAGAAAGTTTCGGTATAAAAGAGCTACTTTTTTTTTCGTTGAGTGCATCCATTTTCGAAGAGCCTGAAATATTCCGCTCTTAAGGCGGCGCCAGACATGCGGCATTCGGCGAATACCGAGCGACTGCTCGCCAAGTAGCAAGTAGTTGAGTTACTCGGCAAGGTGTGCGCCAAATGACAAGCACCTAAACCAGATATTCGCCATTCGTTGGATGCGGATTCAGAGCGTTTTACGGCAAGTATTCGTTTCCTTTGATTTTGCTTCGAAAGACCGACACACAACGGGAACTACGCGAGCACTGCACAAATACTAAAATTGGTCATCGGCAAGTAGCGATCAACCCGTCCACACACTCGCTACTTGGCGAGCAGTCGCTCGGTATTCGCCGAATGCCGCAAGTCTGGCGCCGCCTTTAGTGTAGTTACAACATTTAATTTATTCAAGGTTTCAATTAATTCTTCTAGGTCTTCGACATCCAGTATTTCTTTTGATTTGTTCAATTTCTTGCCGATTTGACCATGAGTCGGCTTTCATGAAACTATGTCCAGGTTCGAAGTACTTAAATGTAAATGTTTCTGGGCTCAAGTCTTCGTTAACAAATGTAAGACAAGCAGTGGAAAGAACCCAATTGTTATTTTGAGAGCAGCAATTATCGGCCCAGAGGATAACGTGCTTTGTTGCTGCATTTGATTCAATTATAGCATTGTAGTAAGCCGATGCGACATCTGCAGGCTTCCGTCCCATAATCGTTTCGTGCCACACTATGCATTTATTTAATCCTGTTGGTGTTAAGTTAGCAAATGTTTCATGTAGAACAACTAACCTGCTGACAAAGAATGAATTCTTGTTAGTAATTTTTGGTAAGAGGAGTACTTTTTTCATGTCAACTGCATAAAACTCGGTGTCGTTACAATTTCTTGTCTTGTTTGTACATTTGTCTTGCAATCGTATATCGTTGTTTATGTATTTTATACTTAGCACAGGTGGGGCATAACGGATTATTTGAGGATAATAGTTGCTCTGTTTCTTCAGAAGACCTGCGTTCCTGAGAATGATCATGGTTTTTGTAAATAGAGCACAAGCCACATTCACCTTGCGACGGAGTTGAAAAACCTATATTTTCTTTGACGAAAACTTTCCTATACGTTTCGTAGCTGTTGCCAGACTTGTTTTGGAACAAAAATATTTGTGCATTTGGTGTATGGTTATATTCGAAGGAAGATACCTTCTATAAGGTGCATGAGCCAAATTATAATGGTTTACCTGCGGATGGTATGAATCCATATGTTTTTTAATTTCAGAATAATTTGCTTCTGCAATTTCCTTCATTTTATTTGCATGCACTTTTCCCCGTTAATCTTCAAGAACTGGTAGGTCGTTAGAAGTTCTTCTAAGAAAAGATGTGATAATTCCGTTTGTCTTGAAGCCTTAAGTCCTAAGAAACATTGGTTTGCAAACTACCATAATTTTTCGTGTTGTACTTTGGTTTGTGGTATCCTCCGCGCTAGAATTTTCAGTAATGAATGGTAGTCTCTACGAAACTGTAAGCTTTTTATTTTTTTTTTCAGCATCAACTTTTCGATATTTCACTACACTTCTTTCTATATACTTTTCCAGAAACATTTGTCTATTAGAAAAATCTAAATTATTAAAATGATTGAAAATTCTTTTCCTTAAATTCTCAGAAAATTTTT
>CAJUYG010000504.1:129087-151443 GCA_910591675.1 Galerucella calmariensis
GGTTCGCCATTTACCCCAATACACAACACGTATCTATCTAAGTTAATTTCCATTTTTGAATGAAACGGGCTGTTTCTTTTGTCTCTGCTTGTTTTCCTCCTGAAAAATTTGCTTAGCGAATGGTTACCATAAAGTATGAACCAAGTTTAAAAACATAACATAACCACAAAGCCAACAACAAAACACTGATTGATTACTCTTGCGCATGTCGGGTGAATGTTAACTTTGCAAATACTTGGTTGGAAAAAGCGACGCTCGAGCGATGAGAGAACGTAATTTTCGAACTGTTCGACTGATCATCCTAGAGTTTTCGAACGGCTATAGTTAATCGAGCGCGATCGAGCGTACTTTTCGAACTCAGCCCTGTGTTGTAAATGTGATAGACAGATAGATAGTTGAAGTAAGTTCAACAAGACCCCTGGAATTTTCCGTAACCTCCATCTAAGGCTATCTGGAACTCTTGAAGCCAGGGGTCAAGGGGCCGTGGAGCAAACCCCGTTAAAAATCTGGCGTCCAAGCATTCCGTAGAAAGATTTTATGTCAAGTGTATCCGTAGTGACGTCTTCGTGTTGTAGGAGCCACGTATAGGAGCAAAAACACCTTACAAAAGTTTGTCAAAAAAAATAGCAGCATAGCAATAGTTTAAAATTTTATTTTTGTCCAATTCAATATGACCATAACATAATAACCATTGGAAATATATCCATACCTTTTCTCACTTTTCAGTCTACTTCAGTTCTGGAGATCTCTGTAATCGACGATTTGCCTACCACACACTTTATTTAATTTCATGGAGGAAAACTCCCTTTTTTTTCTGATGTTGTTTTTGTCTATTGAATTATATCCAGTGAACTTTATCTCTCATAACAAACAAATTTCCATAACTCAAATTATGATGTTTGTAGTATGCTTTTTCCTGACAAGTTCATTATTTCAGATTACATGTGAGCCGGTGAATATGGTATAGCCGGCAAGGTGGGTCGAAGAGAGTATGGCCAGAGTGCGGATGTTCAGATGGACTTGGGTTTGGGCTTGGACTGCGTTAGCTGGACTGTGCGCTCTGGCCGCAACCGAGGTAAGAAAATTATTTTTCAAAAACAATGATTTACATAACAAAGAGTTTCTTTGTACTGATATGATGAAATGTATGGGATATTCAACAAGCATAAGATGTAATGATTCCGGTAAATCCACGTTAAATACGGACAAAGCAATTTTTGGTGCTGTTAATAATATAACAATATAACATTTCCTTCACAAAAATACTTAAAACTATTTCACTATATGTTTGAAGCTCCGCTTTCAATTTGGTCACATAGATGGTGTGGAGGGATTTGTAAATAATTGTTATTCTGCCCAGCTGAAAAGTGTTAGCACAATACAATGGATAGTGACTAGAAACAGTCGGACCGGTTTATTTGTCTAGAGTCACTCTATCTAAGCTGCATACATTTTTGTATTTTAGTCGCATTAATGAAATTTTCTATAATTCAGAAAAGTCCATTCCTTCAAGTCTGTTTAACCAGAGAAATAAGTTTCTCTTGTCATCGCTATAGTACAATCCGATCCCAAGATATAGCACTCAGCCGTTCTTACCTTCCACTAAGTACGTGATGACTTTTGTTATAACTTGATATCATTTAGGTTTTGTCAGTATTGTGTGATGGTATCAATGGCATCAGCTCTCGCTATTTGCCACATACTGATGGATAGTCAATATATCAAATGTCAATATTAGTTGTCTTGACAAATTTTACTATTAGTTCAAAAATATTCCTATTTCCTGTACCTAATAGAGATGTGATACAAGTTGGTAGTTGTATATTATATTGAAGTAGATCTTGTAGAAAAAGGTCTGTCGCCTGTCTATCATTCGTTTTGTCAGTATTGACTACACATTTATCTCCAGAGCAATATGACTCAAGTACCTTCAGTTTCCGTTCTATATCGATTGGGGAGTTACCGAGGATAACTATGTCATCTGCTTACTGAAGAATTGATATACATGATTTTGAGCGGAAATAATTTTACATGTCTGCTTCAGGAACAGAAAGTATTGGGGTGCCTATCCCTGCAGGTCACCTCCAAGATTTTGTATTTCTTATTGTATAAGTGTTGCTGCTTTATTGAAATTGTAGCGTACCGTAGCGTTATCGTATAATATATGCTTCAGTTTTGAACGTATTTGAACCGAATCCCAAATTTATGAAGTTCAAACCAGAGAAATCATTTTTAAAAATGTCAAATGATCTTGTGGAATATACGAAGACAGCGAACAATTTTTTGAGCTAAAGTCCAAGAGAGATTTGCAAGATAGAAAATGGGAATCTCCTCTATCTTTTTGGAAGCCATATTCTTTTTCTGGAAGATGGGATATTTATTGGTATTTTTTGAACTGAAGTACAAGGTTCAAGTGATGTTGGAATTTCGTATATTCCTTAAAATTGTTATCCTCACTCGAGTAGTTCAACCATCGTGATATTTTCCAAACTAAATCTGTTCCTTAACTATCATCATTGTTCATATGTTGCTTGATAATGGAATTTGAACAAACTTATTTTGTGTGCTACAGTACTACAAAAATTCCTCTCTCGTTTTGATTGATGATTGTCATCCATTCTATGCCGCGAATAAGGGCAAAAGTTTAACTTTTGTTATTTGCCTTATGATAATTGATAAAATCAATAGTTTGTGTAACTTTCAGGACTTGATGGCTTATAAATTCATGCAATTTTTAGAACTTTGGGAACCAACAATCCATATCAAACATTTTTTTGTAGCTCATAAATAATATACAACATTATAAAATATGTTTGCCATAGAGTTACATTTATTATACAATATCAAAGCAATATTTCTTTCCTGTGGTTTATTATTCAATTAGTTGATAGCTTGGTTATTTTGTTGTGTTCACATGCAACGTCCAATCCATTAATTTCTGCTATATATATATCCGAATTCGTACTTGTGTGTGTGTGGGAGAATGGCCTCAGACATGGTCTATTAACCACAGAAAATGAATTCGTACTTCTCGCTACAAATTTTTCAATATGCAAACCATTGAGGAATACAAAATCAAACAAAAATAGCTTCCAATGCCAGTGGCGTAAAAAAATGGAAGAGGAAAGGTCACCAATTCTTCCAAATGTACACCACTGGATCAAGAATTGATAAATGTTTTTCCATCAAAATATGCCCTATCACATTTAAAAATAACCTGCCAAATGTCAAATGATCTTATTCATCCATTTTAAACTTATAAAATTGAATTCTCATAACTTTAGCACCCCGTATTTCTAAAAGTAAATAAGATAGACCCCTTCATCCTTATATCATTTTTTACAATTTTACGAGAGGGATCTTCATGCAAACGTTGTAGGTGTCATATTGCAAATGCGCGTAAGGCTTTTTTGTCCTGTTGAAAAGCTTCTACCGCTCAACTCTACATGGCCCCACCTAATTCCTAGTTAACCTAGAGATTGTTTGGAAAATTTGAGCGTTTTTTCATCATTAAAAAATTGGTAATTGATGTTTTCTGTGTATTTTGCTAAGTAAGTTACAATCTACATCATTATACAGTATACAGTAAATGAGATACAAGTTTTGGAAGTGGAAGGAAAATATCCAGTGATATCTCACCTCATTCTATTGCCGTTTAGTTTTCAAGCAGGTCTCCGTAGGTCTTCCTGTGGTGGGGCCAGTGCTGGAAAGCTCTTCTCTGATAAAAGGAATCTTCACGTCGTTATGCAGTGTTTGATTACTGACAAACCATAGTGCATCGATCTAAGCAACTTTGACTGAAATCTTTGAATGATGTTCAGTCACGTTGGTTTTGTCAGTACGTCTGCCGGAACTTCATGTCAAGCTGTTTCCTTTCATTTCAATGCCCTTCTTTCATGTCATACGTTGGTCCAGATGGATGCCAAGATATTTTGTCTTTGATGCTATAGGTATACATACTTTATCTATTTTGGTTCCCCATTGGGTATACCATGTATTGAGTGATTTCAGGTGGATTTAAATAATTTGAGAAACTTTTGTAGGGACTTCGTCTACTGAAAATATCGCGACATCCTTGGCAAAGGAAGCAATTATTGTATTGTTGGTTTGGGGTATATCGGATGTATAGAGTAGGAAGAGAACACTAACCTATGGGGTGATGAGATGAGATTCAGGCAGAGGGAAATAGTTTTTGGATAATGCCTTTCAGTTTGTAAGGCAAGCCTCCATGACAAACTTCATCGAGCGTTTGGGAGATAGCGTTGCAATATTTCTTTTCATCAAAACATTGTAATATTTGGTTGAATATTCGATGAACTTGTTAAGTGGTTGAATGGTCTTCGTGGAAGCCAAACCGGTGTTTTGGTGGTAGTGTTTAAAGTGTGAGTGAATCCTCTGCAGCACTTATCTTCTAAAGATTTTGCTTATTGTTGAATGCAAGTTTACGGGTCGTTAAGATGAAGTTTCGTTGTGTTGTTTTCCAGGTTTGGTGATCATGATAATCACAGCAAATCTCCAAACTTTGGGAAAGTAGGATGAACGAGACTTCTAATAAAAGTTGTGAGAGTATCAGCCTTGCGTGGTAGTTATTTAAGTATTATGTGTAAACATTTGCAAATGGTAGCCATTGTATGGAAGAAATGTGCTAGTCAATTTTGTTTTGATTTCCTAAAAAAACTTTTTATTCTATTGATTTTTTGATTAAAAGTACAAGAGTAACTAATTTTTGCCTTTTCAGAGCAGAGGCTTGTTCATTAGTAAGGTAAAGGCAATTTATCATTCCATGCTCCATTTTCTACTCGGTACTAGTTAGTAGACTTATATAATTAAATAAATCATACATAAGCATGATGAGAATAGTTGCATCTTATAAAAAAATTTAACAGTTTCAAAGGAAAGTGGAAATCATTTTTAAACTTGGTTAAATATGAATAAACGTAGCGGGAGAATGTTAGATACGCGAATGAGGAAAACGATGTTTGACCGTGAAAATTAACATAATTAGAATGAAAGGATGATAAGCGAACGGAAACATAATATTTCCAAAATATTGCTTCAAACTAGAATTGATATAGTTAGTTCAAACTAATTAACGAGAAGAGCTGTAGGTTGTTGATGGAATTATACTCAGTAATGACTATCGTGTGCTAATAGTTTCTCCATGTCATTTTCACTTCAATCTCACGGAATATATTTAGGAAATATACAAAACAAAATTGCATAGCCCATGGGGAGCGCTCCAAACTCATTACTCGGGAGTTTTCGGGGATGCCTGGTAATGGACTATGCACTTTTTCCATCAGAATAACCCCCGGATACCCCTGCAGAGGCGCCCTTGGACGCCCCCGGGTAATTCTAATGCCGGAATCGAGTTGGGCATCTCCAAAAACCCCCAAATAACGATTTTTGAGCCATTTACATGAAGTATGCGATTTCCCCCCCAGAATGACCCCCGGATACCCCTGCAGAGGTGCCCCTGAGCGCCCCCGGGTAATTCCAATGCCAGAATTGATTCCAGTATCCCTGAAAACCCCCGAGTAACGAGTTTGGAGCGAGTTTCATGCACGCCGCCATTCCTCCCCCCCATCGCCCCCACAGAGCCACCACAGTGCACCTCCCGGTAATTCTCATGCCCAAGTAACGATTTCCGAGCGATTTTTCCGAGTTTTCGATCGTTTCCATAATTGTGCGAGTAATTATGCAATTGAAAAATGCATTTTTTGGACCAGAATTACCCAATGCCATAATTGACTTCAGCATCCCCGAAAACTCCCGAGTAACGACTTTGGAGCGATTCACATGAACTCATGAACTCACCCCCCACGCACCCCCACAGAGCCACCCCCGTGCACCACCGGGTAATTCTAATGCCCGAGTAACGATTTCCGAGCGATTTTTCCGAGTTTCCAATCGTTCCCGTAATGGTGAGTGTCATTATGCAATTGGAAAATGCATTTTCCGGCCCAGAAGGCGTTTTTAAAAAAATTGCTAACCCACATTTTTCCCAGTCTTTTTTGGGACCTTTCCGAGCACAATGCAGAAAACCGCATCTCGATATCTGTTGTGCTCCAAAATTTCCTCTATTTTTCCTAAACGCCCTGGTCTATAAATAAATGTTCGCTTATTAATGTAAACATTTATCAATAATCATGAAAACTTAGTTTTAAGTGCAATATATTTGAAGTCATGCAATATAAGCTGTATACGTGCATGATTAGATGTGGAATTTCTCGCACGAACTTGAACAATAACAATTTCATATATGAAAAGTTTGGAGGATAAACAGGCAAAACAGTATCGACTACAATTCAAAAAAGTACTAGTTTCCATTATTTGGAAGTCCTGTAATGGTTGATAAATATACCGATGAACTCTAGGAAACAAAATTACAACCTTTTTAAGCATATCTTTGAATATTTTCTTGCAATCAGTACTAATAACGATTTTCTGTGAATTAAATAATAATTTGTGGATATGGGACAAGCCATAATATAAAACAATACCAAACAACTGGAGAACTGAAAATAATAAGATAAATGGTCTACGGAAGCCGATTGAATGAGTTCACTGTTAATCATGCCCAGTTCCAGTTTTAAAAAACTATTCAAATAATTCCGATCTCCAATTGAACATTGTGGATAATTTCTAGCGAGATTTACATCAATTAACACGCTTAGTCAGGAAAATTATTGTGTGAAGATCCCAATGTGTCGTATCTGTATCTGTAAGAATTTGAAGGGTGGGTGACCCCCACAGCACTTAGGCTACAATTGGCCCATTGTGCATCCTTCTGAGGTTCAGACTTCCTTCTGGCTCGTCATCCAGCCTACTTGTTTGAAGTAGGCGATAACGTCGTCGGAAGTAAGCTCCCTCATGCTGGCTTGTGTTAGCCTGTACTCGCCGAATACGGAAAACCTAAATTGAGAGAGTGTCGGACATTCACAAAGAATGTGTTCGACAGTCTCATCTTCCTGTTCACATCCTCTACAGAGTGAAGTGTCAGACAGATCCAGTCTGTGGAGGTGTTTTCGTAGGTGGCAGTGACCGGTCAGAATACCCGTGGCTGTCCGAAGGTTCTGTCTGTTCATAGTCACGTATTTTTTGGCTACTTTGCTGTCCGGATACTGCAGCAGTTCCTTGGAACCTTCTGCATCGTCCCATCTACCCTTAAACTTATCAAGGGAGTGTTCCTTTATTGGGTCAATCATAGCCGACGCCGACAGACCAATGAAAGTGCCAGGTCCCAAGAGTTTTAGGGAGGCTGCTTTCCTGGCTATTGAGTCGGCAATGTGGTTACCTTTCGATTCACTGTGCCCCCTGATCCAGCCTAGAGTGACTCCGTTGTTGCTACAGGCTTCGATCAGGGACAGGTGACACTCCAGTACTAGGCCTGATGTGATACGTGGTCTGTTCAGGGCTAGTAGTGTTTGTCTGCTATTCGTAAGAATGTGAATTTTATCACCTGTGGTGTTTCTTTTGGTAATCTCTTTTGCGGCGATGTAGATAGCAGTAAGCTCTGTTTGAGCAACGCTGACGTTGTGTCGTAATATGAAAAATTTTGTACTTTTTATATTACTGTGAATATGGTTCTTTCAAGGCTAGGTCGCTGACGGTATACAATAATGCTACATGTCAATTAGAAAAAAGTATGCTCATTAATAATCATCAAATCTCTTTCTACGCAATCTTGTGTTATATGAATTTTGCAGTTTAAAATAATTTCGTACTAAGCCGGTAGAGTAGTGTAACAATTAACAATTGGCAAAATGACTTTGCTCACGTTATTAACAAAAGATAGCTCAAACTTTTCGTGATCTATTATAACTTGGTATTAACAGAAAAGATATAAACCTAATATTCCATTTATTTTCGAACTAAATTCTTCCACTACTTGTGAATTGTGAAAAAACCTTTTTTTTGTACTTTAATTGAAATATTAGCCGATCCTATTTACTATATTGAACCTGCAATAACTTTGATTGTAATGCTATCTCCAGTATTTGTTTGAGCTTGTTCAAGAAAAAAAAATTATCTCAATAATGAAAACTAGAACTCATTTTAAACGGATTCCCAAAATTTCAGATTTTTCCGCAAATGTTTGAACCCTCAAATTAATTGAAGAAATGGGATTGAAGGAAAACGGGGCGTGGTTACCTGTGACGTCGCACTGCCTATGCTATACCTAACGTTTGTTTGAAACGCAGCGAGTCGAGAGGTGGTGTGTACTGTGTATATTGTACCTATCGTGTTGTGTAAGAAACAAAACGCCAGACTGTTTCAGTTGTCCTAAGACACACTAGACTGTATTCTGAACTGTTTCGTTATTTTATTGTTTAATGAGCGAGGAGAAAAGTGGTTAATAAATACTGTTTGGTTCCCCACTGTCCTAACACACCCAAGAATGCACCAGAAAAATATATGTACATTAAAACAATGAACGGTGGAAAAGTTACACCAAAACCTGGAGTAATACCAAGAATTTTTGACTCAAAAAAATTGAGTAAGAACGCATAGTTCTAAGCCACGGTCACGGTTTTCACAAACTAGAGCACAGCAATCTGTCATTAGGACATTGTTAATCTCAGAAAATAGAACCTCTGAAGATAATTAAGTAGAGGAAGAAAATCAAATGAATATTACACGAATGGAGCCTATATCTTGGGAAATAGGGGTTCAGGCTTGCATTAAGGCTTATGTACGATCCAAGTCGATTCAATGCGGAGGCGAGGGGTTTTCTATATAAAAAAATTGCTGAAAAGAGGAACTGCAATGAGATTGTCCCAAAGAAATCGCGAATGGAAAAAGACGGGAAACCCATTAACGAAGACTTTCCAATATTCCTAGTAGTTCTTTTTCCACATTTACTTTGTCAGATCCGAATAACTCATTTTATTTAGATACTAATAGGTCAGAAGAAATACAACATAGAACATTTTATTCGATAAAACAATATCCAAAGCTTCATTTGGTTGTTCAGAGTAATTAATTATTTTTTGTGAACTTGTTAACTTGAAAATGTAAGCTGAGCAAGCTTGATATCCTTCAAACAATAAAAAATATCAAACCGAATTCACCTTATAGGATATTAGCAGATGATTTTGGTGTGCCACTTTCCAGAGTATGTAACATTATACAAATATTCATATCGTTATTAGCCGGTTACCTTCACCCACTTGTGCAATGGATGCCCCTATCTGAAGTTAAGAAAGGACTTCCTATTCAATTCAGACGCAGATATGAAAATGTACAATGTATAATAGATTGTTTCGAAATTTCGATTCAAAAACCAAGTGGTAAGTCTTTGTTTTTATCAAAGTAGATATCGACTTCAGATGAATTTGCATAATCTGCTTTGATAAATCCAGTATCTACTGAATATATCTTCAATAGCAAAAACCACAAACACTTCTGAAATTTGAAGATATTGCAGCTGAAACCAGCATTCTTATGTAAAACGCTTTTTTTTTTCTTCGGAGCCGTCCTTTCGCCGGTACCACCTCAGCCTCCTGGGCTTATTGTGGATACTCCTAGTGTTCTGACTACAACCTATTCAGCCAATCCGTTCCCTGTATTAGCTCATACAGGTTCTTGGCTGGTTGATTGTAGAAGTCTTCTGGAGTCATTTGGGTTCTACCATAAAGTTTCTGCCTTCTGTGGTCCAGCGACTCACAGTTGCATAGTATATGCAGAGCTGTTTCGGTATCCTTTTTGCATCTTCTGCATGTAAGGTCTCCGTTGTACAGCCCTATTTTGTTTAGGTGCTCCTTTGTGGGAAAGTGTCCCGTAAGTAGCCCCGTAGTGGTGCGCAGTTTGTTCCTGCTCATTGAGAGCAGTTCTTTCGCTACTTTTTCTGATGGTTCTTTTATGAATTTCTTCCCATGTATTTGCCCAGTCGTATTCTTCCAGTATTTCTTGTGTTGTTCTTTCAACCACCCTTTCAACCATTACCTCGTTAAGCATCTGGGGATGCCCACAGCAGGTTCGGGTCCGTTCATCAGAGTTGACGATCCTACTCTTGCGAGTTCGTCAGCTTTTTCATTGCCTGCGATTCCTTCATGACCTGGTACCCACTCCAGTGTTACACTGTTCCGAGTCGCCAGTCTTCTAAGTTCTTCGCCGCATTCCCATACTAGCCGAGATGTCACCCTATAGCTCTGAAGTGCTTTAAGGGCGGCTTGGCTGTCGCTGTAGATCCTGATCTGCCTGTTGTTGTAGGCTCTCATATTGTTAGCCCTTGCACACGCAAGTATTGCATAAACCTCTGCTTGGAATACAGAGGCGTATTTTCCTAGCGAGACTATTCCTTCATATTTGCTCGTCTTGCTGTATATGCACGCTCCGGTGCCGAGTTCATTTTTAGATCCGTCGGTATACCAGATCAGTTCATTCGCTCTACTAAGTGGTGGTGCGTTCTCTTCCTCAAGCTCCTTTCGATCTTTGATGACAATCTCGAAGTTCTTGCGAAAGATATATTTGGTAGTCATTTGGTCTGTTGGCATTTTGAAAATGTCATCACCCACCTGCCTTATCTCTGTGTGTCCTCTCCCATGTGCCACATCATGGTCTAGTGCTTTTTCCAGTCGGGTTAGTGCTGCCCTTGCTTCACGCATTATGACATAATGTAGTGAAGGAAGGTCTAGCATTGTTTCCAGCGCCGCTGTAGGAGTAGTCCTCATTGCCCCTGTAATGCCAGTGCATGCAAGTCTTTGCACCTTGCTTAGTTTTAGCATAGCAGAGGATTGTCTGGTCTTTGGCCACCATACCACGTGACGTCACAGTTGGTTCTGTTGCTTTTTAAGGGAGCTCCATTCACAACCTCTAATGCCTAAGTAGTGGGGAAAGCTCAAGAGCTCAAAATGTCATGTTATTTAGATGAATCAGTTTCACAAAATAACGTGAAAAAAACCGAGAAAATATTTCATTGATAACAAGCCCCATTGATTAGCGCACAATGTCACCAACTTTGAATTTGAATTTATTTGAGTAAGTGTGGGTGTTATTCAAAATAGGTGAATATTTTATAGCTGAGTACACATGACTAGAAAGTCAAGAAAACATATTTGTATTCTGTGTAAATATTAATATTTACACAGAATACAAATATGTTTTCTTGACTTTATCCAAAATAGACTTTTCGTTAGATTTGTCGACTTGAGAGGGCTTATATTTTGTTGTAGAATATTTTGTATTGTTATAGTTTTGAGTAGTTGCAGGAATAGTCTATATTTGTGGGTGTCATTTCAACTTAAATACTTGAAAAGTTTCGACTTTAGCATTCTTATAACACGATCAGCCAAAGAAGCTTACTGTTGTGAAATGTTTGCCCTTGATGGATTTGGATGTTTTGAGAACATCTTCTGGTTTATGATTTTTTCATTCAATGTGTTATGAGGAACTTGAGATTAAACAAATTCTTGATTATAGTACGTCTTTGGAGGAATTTTGTCCTAAACGGTTTGTGGAGCTCGTTTAGGAGGTAGATTTTTCATTTAGAATGTCGAAGTTTCAGCTCCAGACAGACAGACAGACAATACGGTTATTTTTATTCATATATTTTATAGATATGCAATAAAAGGATAATATTGATCTTTTCATAAAAATGTGTCAATATAAACCTAAAAATTTGTAGATAATTGAACTATTAAATGAAGTCTTATGTCAATTATTTTATAAAAAACACAATACCGAACAATAGACCAATGAAAAAATTTTGAATTGAGAAGAACATAAAATTGGTGACATTTTGGACATTAATATTAAAGGGTGTTTATTGTAGGGGGAAGTAGTGATTTATAATAATAATCAGAATACGAATAATAATAATATAATTAGAACAAATACAATATTAATCATAATAATAATTCTTCATAAATAGGATAACTTTTATTCAAATACTTGATTTGATGTAATTCAACTTCACACTGTGAAATATAATTCCATGAAATTGAATATTTGTGACAATTTTCATTTGAAAAAAAAACTATAGGACCTTGACCTGAGTAAAGTCAAACACGGTTTCGATATTTTTTTCAATTTCTTTTCAACTCACATCCAACAGGCTCACATCCAACAGTTAACTATTTTCCAATGAAGTCTTTGGTCATAAAAATTTTATCGTCAACATATTTCTTCGTAGTCATATCCCCCCGCTACCGGGGATTCTGCAAAATGAATACATTAATTTTGTTAGTTTCATTTCGTAGGTTGACAATATGCGTCGTATATTTTCCCATTTCGTCCAATCCTTCTGTCCAATTCTTTATATCGTTGCCTTGTTTCTGCAACACCGCACCATGTTCTTTAGTTAAAGGTGAGTAAATAATACGCAACTCAATAAATTGCCCATCAAAATATTCATTTGTTGCAGCATCACTATTTGTTGACGGTTCCTCACCGCGCATAGGGCGCTTTATGTCGATGTCCGAATTTATCGACAGGCATGTTGAATTATTGAACAAAATTCTATTATATTGTATTGTATGCCAGTATCTCCAGGTGTTGTATGCTAGGGTCCTTATTGAGCGCCTTGAATCGTTATATCAAAACTACATGATTCACTGGGTTGATGTTTCATTAGAACTTAACTACTTACACTGATTATGACTGTACTTAAGCCTGTCGGTCGTCTAACTGGAATAATATGAATAAAATATAAATGATTGAGAGATTACTAATCTATCAATGTATGTGAATGATACGTGAATGCCCCCTTGTATACCTCATCAGCAGATATATACGTATAAATTCACTATATCACAACTACAAAGCAATAAATAACTGCATTGTTATCAAAATATACGTACTGACATTGAAATATTATAAATATTATTATAATATATAATAATATTATAAACAATTATCTAACAACAAGCCATTTCGATGAATTTGATTCTTGGTTTTATGTAATGCCAAAAGACATCACACCTTCTCCTTAGAAAAAATATTGAATTCACATGAAATTCCTCCTCCCTTTATGAAAAAAATAGACTTTATCTCGTTATTTTGCTGTTAAATAGACAAGTTGCACTTAATACCATATTCCTTAAACAATAGAATGTTTAGTTTATATATTTATTGCGATATAATTTACTTTTTAAATCTTAACCTGGAGTAACTCGTATCTATTTATAGTTTTCACTCTGCATTGTCCTTCGCAATGGTACATTACCACTCTCTTGTTCGTAATAAACATAAATGTTTCGTATAACTGTTTTATCACTCGCGCACAATGACCTTCCTTGCAATTACACTTTTCACTTCTCACAATAAGGGTGTACTTTGTTTCTATGTAGGTACCTCTTTCACTGTACCTGGATATATTTTGATTTTGCAATTGACTTCACTTATCTCTGTGAATTCGAATAGGCCCATATATTGAGAATCAAATGTATACCTACTTGCTCTCTTCAATAAAACTGAATGCCCTATTTTGGAGTAAATTGGGTTAGCTATTTTTCTATTGTGACTTTGTCTACTCAGTTTGTATCTTATTGGATATTTTGCTGCTATTTGATGCGCTAACCGAATCTTATATTATAACATGGTACTATTCCGTTAACTAGATTGTCGGGTGAGTTACTTAGTCTACCATACAATAATTCAAAGAGTGTATAACTATGATATGAATTAGGAGTGGTATTGTGGCAATAAGCAAATATTTTGCACCACTTATCTCAATCACTTCTACTTTTATTTATGAAATGCCTAGCATACCTATTCAATGTTCTTTGTAGCTTTTCACAGCTTCCTATAGATTGATGATGATACGCTGTTGAGTAATTATGTTTGATATTAAGCATTTTATTTAACGCATTGAATACTTCGTTCTTGTATTCTGTCGCTAAATCTGTCCTAATTTGGTTCATAAGACCATAAGTCGGTGAGAAATTTCGAAAAATTCCTCGTGCTATCGTGTTTGCTTCTTAATTTTGAACTGGGATTATTACCGCAAACTTCGTTAATTCGCACAGCATTGTGATGCAATAACGATTACCATTTTCCCCATCTAAAATGTGCTCACAGTTTTTTCAATAGCCTGTTATTTCCTACATGACCTCCAAATGAAGGATCATTATGATACTTTTCTAATATTTGTTGCTTTTCTTCTTATTGTTTCACTATCTTTGGTACATAGCAAATATTTATTGGTGCGTTCTTTAATGTATTATTTCATACTTTCATAAACTCTTTCATAGTGCACTGTGTAAAAATGATATCAATCATATATATTTTCATTCTTCTTACTCCATTTTTCACCGTTAGCTTATCAAGCTGGAGTAACGTTTGACCTAAATCAAAGTTAATCGGTATGTAATAAGGCTTGGCTGAATTCCATTCTGTTTTTGATCCGTATGTTCATCCTTAGCGGAACACGGTTATTTTCAAATTACAGAATTGGCAGGTTATGCGCCTCTAGATTATCCAGCACTTTGAATACTACTGATTTGTGATCTAAAGTTGTCTCTGTGGAAACTGATGTATCCTCTTCTACAAGCTTTGCTTTATTATGAAGAGTTTTTGACCTCGTTATAGCTAAGACGTAAAAGTTGTCAATGTACAAGCATCCTAACTCCTCTATTTATATTCTTGAAATACCGTCTGTATAATTCGAATTTCCCTCCAAATGTTGTACTCCAAAATTATACTTCTCTGAATCTAGTCTTATTCTTGTTAATTTCGATGTCGGCCCTGTCATAGAAAACAGATGTGTTAACGGCTTTTGACCGTTTTCACTATAAATTGTGGAGAATCGTATAAATAACATTTAAAATGGATAGCTAACAATTATTTTGAAATTATTGGTTCATTTAGTCCACATCTCTTAAAACCTCGCGATGCATAAGCTATAGGTAAATATATACCTCCGTATTCCTGACTCAATATTGCGGAGCACGCATTATTTGACGCATTGCTGGTTAATATAAATTTTTTCCTGAAATCTGGATATTTCAAATTAGGTAGCTCTATTAATGCCAATTTTGAAATTCGGAAACCTTTTGGTTTCCTCTGAATATTCTCTGGATATTCTTCAATGACAGAATATTTAGCATTGTCGGGTAGAATTCCCTCACTTGACAAAATATAACCTCTCGCCTGATTGCATTTTTTCGGATTTAGTTTAAGGTTGAATTTCCTACATACATTAAACACCTTCTCGAGATTACTCAGATGATGATTTTCTGACATCCCTATAACCACCATATCATCCATGTGAAGAAATGTTTTTTCTGGATTTAATCCGGAAAATGCTTTGGACATTATTCTCGAGAAACTATTTGGACTCACATTTATTCCTAAAGGTAATCTTGTATACTGAAAAGAACCCTTCTCCGTACTGGAAGACGTATACTTCCTTGAAGCTTGTTCTAATGGAATCTGATGAAATCCTGACATGAGGTCTATAACTGAAAACCATTTTGACCTCCCTGATTGATCTAAGATTGGATCTTTTCTGGGTAATGGAAATTCATCCGTAACAATCCTCTTGTTAAGTTGCCTGAAATATATACATAATCTCCAAGGTTTTTCTCCATCAATTGCCTTTCTGTGTACGAGTAAAACTGGGCTGTTATAATCTGAGAATGACGACTCGATTATACCTTGATCTGATCATTTCTGAATCTGACTTTTCAGCTCTGAAGTTTGGAAATGTGGTGTACAATAATTTTTAATGTTAACTGGAGTAGCATCTTTTTCCAATTTGCTCGTAAAAATTATCATGCGTTAAAATATTATTTTTCAAAGCGAAAATATCTGAGAAATTTTCACAAAGATTTATGAGCTTATCCCTTACGTATTCTGGCACCTCTAAATTGAAAGTGTTTCTTAATTCCTTAACAAACTCCATTCTTACTTTCATTTTGTACCGCATATACATAAAACAAGTTTAAATCCGATATTTTAATTTTGTTTATATTTGTCAACTTACTTCCATAGTTTGTGTTTAGAACTCTGACATAGGGATCAGTTCTTGAAATAATAGAGCTCGCTATAAATATTCCTGGCTCTAATTCTTGTTGCTTAACCACTTTATCTTGCCTCAAATTTTTAAAACTTTCCACTAACCGATAGACTTCACATCTGGGTGGTATTGCTATTGTATTATATGAAAATAAAAGTATCTATTTTACCCGAAAATCCAGTTTCTCCCTAAGCTATGCCGTTAATATTCAATATTTGTGTTTTTTCTATCAACTGATGTGGAACACTTTCTGGAATCTCTGATAATGGAATATCTGTGTACCTGTGTCTATTATAAAAGTATCAATAGTATCTGATATGTTAGTTTTATTTGCACAAAGTTTGAAAGGGTTGCATCAAAGTTATAAATGTAACAATTTTCACATTCCTGACTTTTCAAAATTTTGGATTCTTCCCTTGATTTCTTCGAAACCCCAATTCTTTCTGCTTATTCCGCTCACTTACATCCTCAATCCCACATATTCTCACATTCCTATACTGATCGAACCTTTTTTGGGTCTTTCCCTAAATTCATTCGATCTACCTTTATATCCATGGAATCTTCTTTCTCCTTGATTCTCCTGGAATTTTCTATTATTATCGTAGTTACCCCTCATACGAAAATTTGCATTCTCCTTGCTGTAAGCATAAGTATGCTTCTGTCGTGGAAAATACTTGTTCTCCGACGAAAACCTATTTATTATTGCTTCAAAATGCAGAACACTTCCTGATGACTGGTTGTCTCCCATATCGATGGACACTAATTTAGTCATCACTTCTTGTGGAGTTGTTAAATTCCCAGTCGCCATAACAGTTCTTTTCTTTCAATGGTAGCGTTGCTCATTAGTGACTTAACCGCTGCCCCTGTTATATATTTGGTTGCCAATTGGACTGGCATCCCTTCTGTCAAATATGCAGCCTGTAATTGATTTGTCAGCTTTTTCATTTCTGGAGCATATTCGACCAGATCCCCATTGGTTTGTCGTACTTTGCTCAGTTAAGCTCCTACTAAACTAACACTATCTTCTTTCAAATTCTTTTTCAAGGTTGATTTAATTTCTACTAACTAATTTTCTGTGGTAATTAGACTCATGACCTTCCCAGTCAGCCTAGTTTTTACAAATACCACAGCATTAGCCTTATGCTCTGCTGCGTGAACTGGTAATAAATTCACCAAGTTCAGAAAAGAAACTCACTCGAATCTCCATGGAATTCATTAGGTAAGATTTTACCTGCTAAATTAGAAAACTCATTCATGTTTATGGCCATTTTGTCACTTTCAGCCTCGACTAATTTCTCTAATACCTCTCGATTGATTGAATTATTTGATAGTCAACTGAGACGGAACTTGGTACCGGCAATTTAACACCTGACAACTTTTTCCCTTATTTTATCGAAGTACTTTAAACATAAGCTTTGTTGATATTTCTTTAATTTATCTTAATTTTTTTAATACTAATATTGAAAAATTATTATAAGTACCAATCAAATTATGAATAATATCTTCCTGAATATCTTGATTTTCAGGGAACTTTTCTTTCGAAACCCTTTTACCATGCTTAATTGTCTCCTTTCAAATAAAATTCAATCTACTCTGAAATTATTCCCATGTCACTGAGCTCTCGTTGCTTACGGACCTTTAAAAGTAAAATTACGATAACTTGGGACATTTACAATAATTACTAGATACTTAATCAATAAAGTATTTAGTTTGATTACCTTATTTTGAAATATTTAAAAATCATCATATGAGAGAAGAGGGAGAATGAAATAAAATATCGATTACAGATAAACAGAACATAACCTCAAAGTTTACAAAAAAATTCCCCACCTATCATAGGGATTCAACGTACTCTGTTGTAGACTTCTCCTTACTTCTCTCTTCATATTTTTTCTGTAGGTCTGATATACAGACCAACCAAACTGTAGTACTGTAACTACTACTATAATGTACATTAGGGTCTTCACTTCAAAGTCACCTTTCATCTCTCCTCTTCTTGTACAATGAAATTACTGTTTACAACTCCATCCTCTTGAACATCTTGTTTCGCCACTTGGTTACCTCTAGTTTGTCTCTACTCGCCCGTAATTGCCTCTACCATGTGTTTGCAGGATCGCCATGTATTGTATGCCAGTATATCCAGGTGATGTAACTTAGGGTCCTTGGTGAGCGCCTCAAATCGTTGTATCAAAACTACATGACTAACTGGGTTGATGTTTCATCATAACTTAACAACTTACACTTATTATGACAAGTGCTATAATTAAGCCTGGCGTCTGTTATAAATAAAACATAAATATATACTTATTGTCCAGGTCGAATGTGCTCTTTCACGGGCGTGACATCCGTTTATGACCTTACGTGTCCATTTACTATTTCACATTCATAAAACAATAAATAACTGCGTTCTTATTAAAATATACATACTCACATTGAAATATTTCATGATAAACAATTATCTAATAACAAGCAATTTCAATAAATTTGATTCTTGGTTTTATGTAATGCCAAAAGACATTACAATATATGCTTCCTGAAGCTGGCTGTCATGCGACGTATTACTTGCCTCTTGTGAAGCAATCAATAACTTCAAACAATCCACTGATTCCTTGTGACTGTCCAAACTAATATTCTCCATGGGCATAATTATTGTATAAAGGTTTTGTTATAATGTTGTGATATTTTTCAATACTTGAGCCTTTACCTCGATCTACCGTATTCAAGTGAATTCTAGTTTTCGTTTAAACAGTTTTATAGACTAAACGAATCTTAATTGGTGTAGCTGGGATCACGGTAAAATGAAAGCTGACATAGGCCTGGTGTTCCAATGACATATCTTCCTACTTTATTTTTTTTGCACTATGTTCTAGTATTAGGGCTATTTTGGTCTCTATCGTTCAACCTGTGTACAGTTTTGTTTAAAAATTATTTAATCAACTTAGTTGATAGTGTATCAAACTAGCTAATGCGAAGAATTGGTGATTGAATTGGAGTATTGGAGTCAATAATATTTGGTAATACTCATAAGGCTCATAGAATTAACGTCGTAATGGACCATTATCAAAAAATTCGATTGAAAACTGTACTAAGATTAAAAGAGTATCGCAAATGAGAAATATAGTATTATCGATTCCAGGGACATTGGAATTCAATATGTCATAAGTTACAATTTTCACACACCACACATGTGAACTTTGTGTGAAATAGATGTCAACATCCAATATTCCAAAGGTTCTTCCACAATAAATAGTATTTGAAGTATACTAACAAAAGGATACTCAATAGAAAAATGATGTTTGTTTGTTACTATTGTGAATTGAAATATTTTGAATATGGAATAACGTTTCGAATGACTCATACTGACACTTGGATAATAAAGTTCTGAAAAACATTTATGTTTATGTAGGAAATTGGCATGAAATGTCAAAAATATTTCTAGAGTACCTACCCGGTGATTTATAATATGTTCTCACCTTGAAAATTACGAAGTGGGACTTAGTAAAATGGTAGAAACGTAAATTATAATAATTGGCGCCCAACGTGTTGCCTAGAAAGAGGTAGGTAGGTAGATTTCGGCGCGCGAAAACAATTGTTCATTTTCTCAAAGGAAAAAGAATAAATCAAAATTGGGTGCTATATTATGAACTTGAGGTAGGGGAGTTCAAAAATAAATTAGAGCGTAGAGATTCGAACTTACAATCACACTGGTACAAAGATTAAGGGGAGATAGGGAAAAACAAGGGAAAGATCCAGAAATAGTGATGTTTGACACAAAAGGGAAAAATATCACCACAAAAGGGGTGCGTGAGTGAGACATAATGCAGGGGATGGTGGTATAATATTCCTCAATGCCTACGAAAAATATTCCAGAAAATAATGGAAAAGAGTTGTTCGAAAACAAACCATTTTGTATTCGAACTTGCATGCCTTCACCCTACCCCCTTTTCTCATTTCCGAAACAAGTTTGTAATAAGAAACTAAAAAATCTACCAGTGTTCCAGTAAGTGAGCAGTTATAATTATTGCATAAGCTCACTATAACGTAGCCGTCGCTATAGAAACGAAAAGTTAGTTAGTGAGTTGGTTGTCTGTCAAGTTTGACAAATAAAATATATTCTAAGTTCCCGACTATTTTTTAATATAAAATTAATTAATGTTCCATAACAACTCATCGTAGAACCATCTACAATAAAAACACAAACCTCTTCCTCCGCTACTAAGCCTGTAATCGAGGCCGCTGGTATAGAAAGTAAGTGGACAACCAAACCAGCTTCAGGAAAAATATACAGTCCACTCAGCTCATACTCCAAATGGAGGATAGAAGTGAATGAAAAACAATCCTCCAAGAGTGATAGAGTGGAAAAATCAATAGTGGAGACAAACTGATGGATAAGAATGATGAATCGATGGAGAATGGATGAGAAATGAAAATACATTATGAATAAAATTAAAATAACTAGAGAATAATTTATGGAAGAACTTCAACTGGAAGTCTTAAACCTTGAGGAATAAGTAGAGCTTACTAATGACAATATTGATCATAATAATATGAAGGAGTCATTGAAAAATAAAATGAAGAAACGAGAAATAGTATGGTTGAAATGGATAACAAGTTTGAAGGACAGGAGGAAAATGATGGTTAAAAACAAGAAAGTACAGAAGTAAGGAAAGAAAGTTGTGAGAGAAAGCCTGCAAAAAATTATGAAGTAACAATAAAGACTTACGATTGACACAAAAAAAAAACATTGCAAGAATATACAAAAATATTTAAATGTGACCGAAGAAAAAATGGGCGAGACAGAGAGTTGAATCGATATGGAAATTATAGATAGAATATTAGAAGCCAAGGAAAAATGGAAAAAAACAATACTAAGAACTGAAAGTGCCTAGCGAAGAAGTAGTGCCACTTCCATCTAGACATGTTAAACACCAAATAATGGAGGCTGTTGCTATACAAAGCATCAAAGCTATTGAACAATCTATCAACTAGTTATTGCTAATTGGAAGGATTAGTCCTATATACAATAATACAAATATAAATTTTGACGAATTTAATAGAAGAAACAGTATTAATCTCCCCCTCCCAAACATACACAGAGTAGTGATTGAAACTATAGTAACAATATCGATTCAAATAGAAACAATAACACATATTACAATAATAACCCCAATAATTATCGAAACCAAATATTCATAGTCATTAAATTTCAACAATGATTATAACTGTGTTATGACAAAACAGTGTATCAATCAGATAATGTGTAATCATGATAAGTATCACCATGATTATTATGAATATAATGAAATACATAGTAGATATAATAATGGGGAAAATGTGAGTATTATAAAAAAAGTATAAAAACAAATTAAGAACAAGTGACGCATAGCTGAAGAGTATAAACACATGCAAGAGTCACTGAAGAATAGGAAAATAAAACTCACCCCATACCTTATCATTAATTAGATCAAATGAATCTTGAAGCTGAAAAAAATATTCACATTCAGATACTCCATCATCTAGCATCTATTTCATATGCTGTAGAAAAACTCGGAAAGAAAATTTATATTAGAGACAAATAGTAGTGATTTATTATCGTTATTGAATAATACATTTGGAAATATTAGGATTTATATATTCATATTGCCAAAATATTATTCCGATATTAAACATGTTGAGGACAGTTTGAACTTAAAAAGTTCGAGGTATAAATGCATGCTGTTGGTCCGGTACCGGACAAATATCGAAGGAAACATAAACTTTTTGGAAAATCTTTTTGTTTAAATATATAGCCACTCTCACAGAAAAATCACTATCCACTTAGAGAAATTCTATGAAATAAAAAAAACAATACGTAGATATGTTTTAAAAATTGGAAAACTTCAAAAAAATATATCAAGTATCAATTTCAATAACATACTAGACCTTATTTCTTGATAGTAATAATTAGTAATTCTTCCACAAAAATGAATATACAGGGTGGGGCACTATGAACGAACTATTTTCTGGCGTCTTAACAGCAAATAAAATAAGGAAAAATAAGACGTGGAATTGAGTAGATTACTTAGGACTATAATTTAAAAATATTTAGGAATATACAGGGTGCTCCAAAAAAGCGTGCCGTATCAAAGTTAGGTTCCTTTAAATGGAACACCCTGTATTTTATCACATTTTTGAATTGTACTATCAAAAATAATGTAAGTTCATTAACATTTCCCTATACCTATCTAGTTCAGTTTCCAGGATAAATCGATTTTACATAATTTGTAGACCCTCCGAAAAAATATAATAACTTCAAAATAAAAACGAATAACCACATGTGCTCCACACTATCTCACTAGAAGCTTTTAACATTCTGTTTCCAATATTTACTGGTATGCTATCATATACAGGGTGTT
>CAJUYG010000504.1:166443-178939 GCA_910591675.1 Galerucella calmariensis
AAGGAAAATGTATCTGACCTAAAGGAGGGTTTCCAGTATTACTGTCCTCCGTCCAAATGGAAGCTGTGGCGCATTGTTGATAAGAGCATAAAACCGAATAATTAGTCGTGTACTCTCCAGAAAAGGTTCAAAATTGGTTAATATTCCCAATGTGAACTTGATTATTTGAGAAATAATAGTTCATACTCCTTCGTTCAGAATGTCATTCTTTACTGGATGATGACACCCCGTTAAGCGATTTTATCAAACAGAATATCTCTTTACATCGATTTATGCAAATATCGTAACAACTGGGCTTCCAGATAGTGAATTTCAATTCTATTCAACAGTTTTATTTCATAGTGTTTCAGCTCTGAACGAATGTTGAGAAAACGGATATAAGATTGGATTAATTCCAAAATCCTTTATAGAACAGCCACGTCTGTACATGTTGAGATGCCTATTCATATCACGTAATCTTCTGGAAGTAACCATCTGCGAATCTACATCTAAACGACCCAGTGGAATTACTTGTTCTACTTCGTTCAATCATAAAGACGTCTTTTTGAATGTGAAATTTATACAAACATATATTTTGATCTCTGCTCAGAGTATGTTCAATTTCGAAACCTTTTTTTTCCAGATTGATTTTGGATAAAATATGCATACGAATAAATAAAAAGCCAATTATTTTATGACGACAATACGCTCGGCTATATTCTCTTGATATCTTAGCAGTAACTTCTTGCTATCCGGTAACCTCCGACCATTACGCTAACTTAGACGGGTTTTGTCGAAATATGAACTAATTAAAACTAACTCATATACGAGACTGGAATTCAGTGCTGCCAATAAGCTGAGATGTTCCGAGGTTGTTTGTTGACTTCGAATGCGACTTGTTCTAGTTCCACTTCAAATGTTAAGCCCAATCCAACCACGCTGCTGCAGACGCACGATTTAATCTGTTTGCCGGCTCACATTGAGGTACGTACAGTTCAAAACGGTACAAAACACCAAAAAGGAACCCAAGAACTCCAATAACTAACATGATTTGACGCGTATATGCGTACGTGAGCACCTGGATTTCCATGCGAGTTTTCTAGTGCTTCTACATTGTCGTGATGGAATGCTATACAGTTTAGTTTTTGAATTTTTGAAAATGTACAAGCTTTCTCCAGGATGGGGGAAATAAATTCGGAACCTTCATTCGTCAAGATCTGTTTGGGGATGCTAAAACGAAGTATATATTTTTTAACACATGCTTTAGCAACTGTAACAACTGTAACTGCTACTTTATTTTTTGTCGGATATGCTTCGAAAAATTTATTTGAATCACACTGTAACGTTAGAATGTATCGGTTATTTCCGTTGTCTTGGATCAAAGGGCCCACCAAGGCAGGGAAAACTTTCAGAAAAGCTAAGTTGGCAGTAGCTGTTATTTGTGATTGCTGTTTTATGTTTTTAGAATACTTATATTTTTGACAAGCATCGCAACGCTTGACAAAGTATTCAACATCTTTCCGAAGTCCGGGCCAAAAGTACAACTTTTCAATATTTCTGTACATCCAATTAATACTGGTATGATCTCCTGTTAGGAGCATATGATAGTCATTGATTATTACCTGTGTTTCTTTATCATTGATATTCCGAAAAGTATTCATCACAGCTATTTTTATTCCTGCATTTCTCATATCATTTATTATTGGTGCGCATTTTCAATTTTTCACTTTAAATAATTCCGGAATTTTTTCAGTTCGCAAATTTCTTTCAAGGCTCTTAGAGATGTGCCTAAGCTGTCCGTCATTGATAGAGTTGCTTGATTTATATTAATGATATTAGACTTTTCATCAAATAAAGTATCAACCTTCTTACGATCATTAATTTTTCATTTACATGTTCCCTTGCAAACATTCTCATTAAAATCATTAACACACACAAATCTTGATTCGACACATTCTAGCGGGGATATCAATAATTCCACAACTGATCCTGGGGCCTATTCTGTAACTCTTTCCTTGAAATTTGGAGGAGGCCGTTAAAAATTTAACCGGCGCTAAAATCAAATCGGTAATTCGCTAACCACATTTTCCTTAAACTTTTAAACGATTCCATGGAAAAGCCTGTTCAAACTATTATTATTGAAGGGATGTTAAAGTGTGCCTTTAAATAATAACGGTAACAAAAATGGCGTATGTAGATGTTTCTGGTGAAGCCTTGATTGAAGAACTAATTGCTCACCACAAGAAGTAAGAAACATTGTTAGATTATACTTGGAATAATTTAAATTAACAATCTTTATTATATTATTCTTAGGCATATTTCAGATTACACCAAAAATGTATTAGGGACTTGAGTGATTCCATTCAAATACCTACTAATTTATTTAACAGTATTTCCCTTTTCCAAGGAAGTGTCAAAAAAAATGTGAAAAAACTTTGTTGATTTTCAGTCGTTCTCGGCGCCCGTGACATTTTTTATAACATTATAACTATAATACAGGGTGTTTTCAAATGACACTTACAACGTTTGCATGTCGATACCTCTCGTGAAATTGGACAAAGTGATATGAGGATTAAAGGGGGGTATAACTATTCACTTTTCGATATACTAGGTGCTGCAGCTATAAAAATTTAAATGTTTTAATTTGATAACTTTAAAATGGATGAATAAATTGATTTGACATTTGGCACGTGGTTTTTAAATGCAAAAGAGCATATTTTGAAGAAAAGCATGTTACAATTATTGTTGATCCAGTGCTGTACATTTGGAAAAATATAATTATCTTTCTCCTCCCATTTTTTACGCCACTGGCATTTGAAGCTATTTTTATTTTATTGTGTATTCCTCAATGGTTCCCACGTGAAAAACGCATAACCTTCACATATCAAAAAATTTGTAGATTTCAAGATATTTAATGTTTTTATGAAGTCTGTAAGATCACTTTGCACCAATGAAATTGAAAAAAATATTTTTCATGTATTTTTTTTACCTAGTTTTTTTTTACTACCAAACTGCTAATGGTTAGTGGTTGGAATATGTAACAGGAACTAATTTGCATCTAAAACGTTGGAAGGAGAATGTTGAATATACTTTCCCAAACTTATTTTATTCACAAAATAATTGATGACAATAAAAAATAAGATAATTGCAAAGTTAAATTATATCCCATTCAAACATAATTTTTCACTAAGCTGCAAACAAATTACAAGAGATGGAATATCATGCAATTGTTGTAGGTGTCATTTGAAAACACCCTGTATAACTCATAATAATTGGGACTAGGGATAGACTAGGGATCTCGGTTTTATGTCTCCTCTTAAAGACGGAATAGCTACATTATACCTCGTGTTCATTGGTATAATGCCTGCCAGCTGTGATATGCTAGTCCGCTGCAGGCTGTACGGGCCCTATACAATGGTTTTCCCTGGCTTGGTCACCCATCCAAGTACTAAGCATACTCGACCTTGCTTGACTGTAATTATGAAAATAATAATAATAATAATGTCTTTATTATTTCTCTAAACAAAAACAATGGTAATAATAATGTATACATACAAGTAATAGAGAAATAAAGCGCTTCAAACGCGTTCCATTACAGTGCTGGTTCGTCGCCCAAATGTATACTTGCAGAATAGGCCCGTTGAAAACTTATTTTTAATAGGCGTCTGAATTTCAAAGGATTAGTTACAAAATAGACCCCTAAGCTTTTCATTTGGAGAATCGTTAAAATCATCCACAGAATCATCGGTTTTTTCCATTTCTTTTTTTTGGGATCTTGTTATTATTTTTATATTACCAGCTTTGGGTGATAGAAGAGGCCTTAAATCATCAGAACCAATTGTTACCCGTGACAACGCACCCGCTACGACATTTTCACTGCCTTTAACATATTCAACGACAAAATCGTACTCTTCTAAAATTAATCCAAATTGAGTAAGTCTGCAAGACGGGTTTACCATTTTTAAAAGATACACCAAAGGCCTGTGATCTATCTGTATCAAAAAGGTTGTAGAAAAAAGATAGGGCCTGAATTTTTTCACTGTCTAACAAATAGCCAACAGTTCCTTCCCAATTGTACAGTAATTTATTTTATTTTTATCCAATTTCCGACTAGAAAAAGCTAAAGGTTTATCATCACCATTTGATAAAACGGCACCCAAATTTAAAGCATCCGTTTTTACAATAAATTGATTTCTTGCAGAAAAATCAGGATAAGCTAGAACAGGGGCTTGAATTGATGCTTGTCTTAACGTGTGGAATGCTTTTTCGTATTCTGGAGTCCATTGGAAACCTACTCCTTTCTCATTTCTATAATAATAAGCGAATGCTACAAAACTCCTAGTTTCGATTGAATCTTTTGGTGTGGGATATAATTGCATAGCACTAATCTTCCGTGGGTCTGGTGAAATATTTGCTTTTTCAAAAATTCATATTTTACAGGATTTAACTATAAGTTAACTTCTCGTAAACTGTGTAAACTCTTATCAAGTTTTGATTATGAATCGTTAAATTGTTTCTAAAATCTACAATGTCATCTAAGTAGACAAAACAATTTTCGTAATTCAAGCCTGCCATTGCTATAGTCATAGATCTTGAAAAAGCACTAGGACTTATTTTCAGACCCTCAGGTAACCTGGTTATTTATAGTTCTTTAGGTCTCAGTGAATGTCACCCCAAAAAACACACATACATACATATATACAACCTGGTCATTTGAAAGTGTCCTCGGTCTGTTGTAAAAGCTGTGCAAGGTCATTTCAACTCTACTTAACAGTTACCCTGAGACAAATCCAAATAAGAAAAGTATACTGCTCTCGATGAATAATCTAAAATTTCGTCTATACATGCTGAAGGAAATTTATCATCGATAATTTGCCTATTCAATTGTCTTTAATCGATAACCACTCTATAACGTTTTAGACCATTAATGGCTCGTTTTTCTACTAGTAATAAAGGACTAGAAAACGGTAACCTCACCGGTTCAAGAAAACCACCATTCAATAATTTATCTACTTGCTTATGAATTTCAGATTTTTGTGCATGGAGTGATCTATATGGTTCAATATAAACTGGATTGGAATCGTTGTTTGGATGTATTGTTTGTTTATAAACATCAGTCACTACAAATGAATCGTTCTCTAAATTGAAAACATCTGCATATTTCGCTTATATGTAAATAGATATTTTTGTTTCTTCATTAAATCCATCAACATTTATCATACCTAATAACTTATCTGAACGATCAACCGGGAGAGGAATATCTCCGGATTCATGAATGTCAAAATTCACGTTCAAAATTTCCAAGTGCAATATCCCTAAAATCAATATTTGAATTTTCAACACCACCCTGTTATTGCAATTTCTTCTGGTACTACTACTAAGCTACATTTTTCATGTTCAACTTTAATATATTAAATGATTTTGCAACCAGGTGGAATTATTGTGAAGTTTCTGTGTTCGGATTCTGGAGTAAATGCCCTTTTCTCCATTTTTCACGTAAAAATGAATTATGAATTTTCCGTAATCTAAAACTGCATAGTGTTTAATGAAGAAGTCCATTCCAATATATTCCATTAATATTACCTTCAAAGCCTTTTACTACATAGAAATTATCACCTATCTTAATATTTTTATACTGTGATAAAGTATTCGCTGACCCCATTGTTACTGTTGACCCAGCTATACCTTTTGTTTCGATCCGGTTTGAGGTGTCGTAAAATCGATTTTCGCTAATACTAGATAGAAAAATAACACTAACAGAAGCACCGGTATCCAACAATAAAACTAAATTTCTTTCTAGATTTTTCATTCGAATGTAATTCAAACCATTTGCATCTAAAACTACGTGACTATTTCCATCATCACCTTTAGGGACGGAAGAAAAAAAAACGTTTTTACTGCTATTTTTACTCCTCTGGTCTTCATTAGGCATGAGAAATTTTAGTTTTTTCCAGTAGAGAGGCTACTGCTTTTATAGTATTTTGTCACTTAAAAACACTCTAGTTGAATAGTCAGTCATACAATCTATCAATGTAAACACATAAATCTAAAATAGGTACTGGCAGTATGATAATTTCACTTTTTTGTTTCAAAATGATGGTACAGTTCAAATAGTTGGAATAATTGTGTTGACTATTGAATTTTTTCAATGAAATTCCAATTGCTCAATCCCTTTGGATGATACGATCCTCCTTTGTGGTAAACATTTTGTGCTTACACCTTCTTAATCACATAAAGGTTGCGATATACGATTAACACAAGTACTACAAGAAAAATATGAGAAAAACTACTTGAAAAATAGGGAAGAATAATTGTGCGCAGTCAGCGTTGGGCGTGTCAGATCGACTATCCCCACGATAGGAGTAGGTTCTATTCACTAGTCGTATTTTCCCAACATGGAAGGAGTGCGGGTGATTGAGAAATGAGAAAATACAATCGTTATAACGTAACATGTACAATGTACATCTTAAAATTCATTTTTGTCAACTTGATCGTTTATATCAAGTTGACAATTGGTTTCTAGCTACAATAGGATATTATTTCAACTATTGTAACTTGAAAATGAAACATACTTTTTTAAGATAACCATGATTAAGTTATTATGAAAAAGTGAAGAATTCTTCAATTAATAAATTGAAATGAAAGCATAAAATAAGAGATAAAAAAGGAATAAAATATAAACTTTTTGAAAAAATTAAAATAGAAATCCGTTTTACAGGTGAACATAATTTCAATGAATGAAGGGCTTAAATAACCCACCTTGCTGTGCCAGACAATAACCAAATCCGTGATAAATATTTGATCTTATATCTTCAAGATTATTTGGCGTAATGCTGGCACAAACGTTCTGTATTCTCAGCCTCAATTCATTGAATTATCAGCTCTTCCAAATGCATGTTTGTAAATGGTACTTTTCAAGAATCCCAAAAAAAATCATTTAGAGCTATTTCAGGTGATCTTGGGGGCCATTTGATTATACCATCGGTACTGATAATTCTATTGGAGAATGTAAACCTCAAAAATTCCACTCTCCTTGACATGAACTGGAAAACCATCTTGTTGAAACCAAATTCTGTTGAGATCAAGATCGGGTATGAGGAGAACTGCAGGAATTACATGATTTTGTAATGATTCTAAATATTTGGCTGAATTTAGGATCCCCTCAATGGAAAAAGACCTAAAATGTGGTCACCTGAAATACCCGTCCAAACATTAAGCTTCTGCTGTGTTTGGTTGGAGTGCTTAGATGTTTATTTTCCAGGGATCAATATCTTGTGACGAATGGATTATGTTTTTAATGCAATGAAAAAGTTGTCTCATCCGTAAGTAAAATATTTTTCGAAATGTTCTCGTCAGCATTTTGACGTTTCATCATTTCCTCACGAAAATCCATTCGTCTGGTATTGTCCCCGGGAAAAATTTCATGTGTCCTCTGAACCTTGTAACAATGGTACCCGTTCCGTTTTCAGAATATTCTGTACAGTTCTCTAATTCATGTTGACCTCTTAAGCAATTTGTCTTGAAGAAGATGGTTGTCCAGATTCATCCGATACATGAACATTTAATTCTCTAGTTTGCCTTTCGTCGTTTATTAGATGCTCCATTGGATCTTCCGACACTTGGCATTTTCTACAAGTATGAAACACATCCATATTTATCGAAACTATCGATTATTTTCAAACTTGTTGAGTTTGGAGGAATTGGGCGATTTTCAGATGCCACATTAAACAAATCAACTATGTATTGCATCAGACGAATAACCCCCAAAATATCAGTTTATAATGTGCACTTTTTCGCAGGTTAAGTATGTTATTGTAGGCATTGTAAATGTTTTATTTTCAAACACAATGGCATGCGCTACCAACGTGATCAACGTTTGTAGGAAAAAGATGGAGGGATGAAATTTTAAATGGAAATTCTCTCTGTAAAGGACACGGCTGCCGGATGAAGAGGTTTAGTTGCAAAGTTAGTGTATTATATCATGGGTTATGGAACTCCAGCCCTGTGCGCCAAGGGAAGCCGGCAATCGGCTAATCGTCAATTCCAAAAACATCGCATATCTCGTGGTAGTTGGGTTACTTCATTCATGCTGCTGCTCCGGGTAGCAGAAAGCTATATTTTATTATTTTGAGACCATTGTTTGCACTAGAACTGTAGGAACATATTGTTAATATTATCATATGATATAATTTGTATACCGGTATATTCAAATATGGATTTTTAGTAATTAAAGACATTTGTATACAAATTTCATGATACCCGAATAACATCATTATTTATAGGTATTTACTCCAACGATCCATTGTTTGCCATGACAAATACATTGTAAATGTGACCAAACATTCAAAAGAGGTATAAGCTCCGAATGGGTCATTTACTATAAATAATTAGGTAAATAATTAGGTGGATTAGCAGATCACTATCAGCAGGTACTCATTTTATAGAAGGCTCTATTAATTTAAATACATGCATTTGGAATTTTCACGTGCACTTCTCAATTTATCAAGAATTTGGAGCACATTTTATTATACAGTGCGAGTATTGAGTATGGAATCCATAAAGAAAATACGCCCTATATAATTTAGCCATGAACGCTTGGATACGGCAAATTTTGAATTCAATTGTGCTTCTTTTAACCCCTTTGTTCCGAATATGACTTTATTATAAAATCACTGTGACGTCATCATGAAATTTTTTTAAATGGAAACATACAGTTATTTTACTAAATCTAAGTACTTGGATCATCTATACCCGAAAATTAAAATGTGTTATCACTCAACGGTTGTACCTAATAGTGCATAGCCTCGAAAAAAAAGTTAACGATAACGAGACAAAAATGTAATTCGTACCAATTAATCTGCGCTTCTGTAAACAGCGTGAAGATAGTAGTTTTTCTCATATTTTCCTTGTCGTACTTGTGTAAATCGTATGTCGTGATAAGACTTCTCGCAATCTGTATATTCTCACTAACTTGGAGGAGTATACTCAGAATTTTCCTCACTTCAGAGCTTGTCTTCGCTTTGATCTGATCCATAAAATACTTCAACCTAGAATTGTAACTCCTATGTTGTCAGCAGTGACTACTGTTTTAACTGCCATCTGAAGTTTGGCCGCAGGAACTATAAAATTCAGCGGGAATTTTAAATATAAATTCATGGAGAATTTTATCTTTTTGAAAAATGAATCGACTGTCTACCTGAAGAACATAAAATTCAGCTGCTTATGAAAATATATAAATTATAACTGATAATATTTCGCCAAATCTTGCATCAGATCTGAACATAAGAGAAGATTTTTGAAAACTATTTTTTGTTCTAGGTAAAATGTTGACTCAACTGGATGTATCACAAAATAGTTTAACAATGGTCCCATCAGCGGCATTCAGGAATCTCAACCAACTCCTTATTTTGAATATGAATCATAACAAAGTAACCAGTCTTCATGCGAAAGCTTTCCAAGGTTTGGACACTCTGGAAATACTAACGTTGTATGAAAACAAGATAACAAACATCGACATCGACGCTTTCGTGGGACTGGAGAAGTAAGTTGAGCTGTATTTTGTTCCTAATTGTTAATTGTCAAAGTAGAGTACACCATCAACTGGTTGAGGTTAGGATCTATGTGAGTGGGGCCTCCCCGTCACCACCACTGCTACCTTCATTAGGTCTACTGTGGCTCGCCCCTAGGGATTACAATTCACCCCACAATCCTGTGCTTCTGGAAAAGTCCATGGTTGTATTTGGTGAACCGGCTTTAAAGTACCAAAACCGAATATAATATACCTTACCCTGCCCAAGGCTGGACATGAGCATAGTATGTGCTCCGCAGTTTCGTTCTCCAAATTACAGAACCGACAGTCCGAGGTCTCAACCAGACTCATTATCTTTAGGCAGTAATTCAGTCGACAATGTCCCGTAAGCAGTCCCGACATAATGCGTAGGATTGTCCTACTCCATTCCAGGATCTGCTCATTTCTTGTACTCGAAGGGTAGTATATGAACGCCTTCGAGTGAGAGAGCCCTGGTATGTCTGCCCAGTACGTGTAGGTTTTCCTCTCCGCTCAGGTAGCTATGGCTGATCTAGCAAAGCTTTTCACAATCTAAAAAAATGGTTTAGATCCGATAAATGAAGTCTCTGATCCCTTTTTTGCCACAGTGTCGGCCTCCTCATTGTCGTCCACTCCTCGATGCACAGGCACCTAGGTAAAATGACTCTGTTTTCCTTGCCTAGTATTTCAAAGGATTGTAGACCGTTATATACCATCTTAGATTTCATCCTGTTCGAGCTCAGTGCTTCAAGAGCAGCCTAGCTATCTGACAGGATGTGTCTTTACAACCGGTTGATTAATTGGCTCTCTTGCAGCCGGTTCAATAGCGTATAACTAACCTAACCTGACAGCATCAACTAATTTCAGAAGAGCTCTAAGTGTTCATTTCAAGTCAGTGCTCTAAATAGCTTCAGCAATAAAAATAAGTTTCAAAAGTTTTTGACTAACTTCCCTTATGAATCTTTGAACTAAGGGGAAATCAAAAAGAATAATTCCAGGATAAATGTTTGCTTAGTGAAGTTTTAAAAATAGTCTAATAATAATCGATGTTCCAACTTTCAACAGTCGGTACATACCAAACAGAAATGTCTGTATAACACAAATACTATCTAAACACATTCAAATCATGTGCTACAGATTTGGAAGTTAATTGAATTTTTGTTTTCCATAGTTAGAACGGTAGAGTTCACAGGTAACTTCCACATCGTGCCTTATTTTGTTATAAGTATTTTTCGATGTTGTGATAGTGAGTAATCTTCACTTTCTTTTCAATGAATAGATTGACTCATACAAAACATAGTAAAAACGACTATCTAATTATTCATATTCCTCGCAAACATACAGGTGATTTAAAACATTGACTTACTCTCTAAAGATAACACAATAGTGTCTGAATATCTGGACATATTGAGTTTGTTTAATTTCACCTCAACGGTTAATACCCATACCAGAATCCAAGGAAACTCTAAAAGCTGTTTGGATCATATTTTTGTAAGATTGAAAAAAAAAGGTGAAGTCAGCAACTACTTTTCAAGGATGGCGAGATTGGATATGAAGATAATACAGTGAATAAGATAAATTCACAAAATTTAAAAACGAATTAAGCAGTCTGAACTGGCATTCCTTATATACTATCAAAGACGCACAAAAAGCTACAACCTACTTTGTTGGTAAAATTGAGCGAATCATTGAAAACAATACCAATACTTATAAAGTAAAAAGAAAATACATTAAAAAGAAAGAATGGGTTACAATAGGGCTGATAAAGTCTATGAAAAAGCGCGACAAACTATACAAGGAATGGCAAAAAGATAAAGAAAACCTTATGCTAAAAGAGTACTATATAAAGTACAGAAATAAGTTAAATAAATTTATCGATGCTACAAAACTTAACCATTATAAAAACCAAATTGAACAGAATAAAAGCAATTCACAAAAGCCTGAAACACTATAAAAAATATT
Source organism: Galerucella calmariensis (assembly GCA_910591675.1). Classification (NCBI taxonomy): domain Eukaryota; kingdom Metazoa; phylum Arthropoda; class Insecta; order Coleoptera; family Chrysomelidae; genus Galerucella; species Galerucella calmariensis. The sequence continues at coordinate 177,932 of CAJUYG010000504.1, forward strand.
ACAAACACCAATAATAAACCAACAATAATAAAACAGCTTCAATCAAAAAATGGCAAAGCTATATATTCCAATTAGGAAATATCCAATACATTCAATGATTTGTTTTCCAACGTAGGGCAAGAACTGGCACAAAACATAAAAAAAAACCTCCAACATCACCTCCACCCAGAGTGATAAATCCCTGGTCATTCTTTCTTAAACCTACGGATGAAAGGGAAATCAGTACAATTATCTTAAATTTGAAAAATAATAAGAAGCATGGTATAGACAATATAAAATCCGAAACTCTGGAAGCAATATTTAAGAAAATAGCAGCACCCTTGAGTTATATTAGTAATAATGTAATGGAGAATGGAATATGCCCTAATGAATTTGATATCACAGTAATAAAACCATTGCACAAAAAGGCGACAAAATCCTACCATCGAATTATAGACCAATATCTCTGGTAACTAATCACGCTAAAATTTTCTAAAAAGTGCATAATTATTGATTGCTATCTTCGTTGGAATGATCATATTAACAACACTGTACGATCAGAACCTTTTTGGGCCGCTTCAAATACCTCGCTAAAATATTACCTCTGCACCTCTTCAAAATGCTTTATTTCTCTCTAGCAGACTCCCGTATAGCATACGGAATTATAGGTTGGGGTGGTATCACGGACGTGTACCTAGTAAAATTGAACACACTTCAGAAATAGTTCTTAAAAATTTTATTGAAAAAAGAAAGAACTTACCAATCAAACAACTTATATAAATAAGCCGGGATACTAAGTAGTTATTCGACAGATTTTCTTTTCCAAAGCAGTATCTTTTTTACACAAGAATAGAAAACATACTGAATTTACAATTACCCAACGAGGGCTAAATATTCAAATGAAGTAAAAACCCCTTTAGCAAATAAAACAGTGGGTACCAAATGTCTTGCCTTTCTAGGACCAAGATTCATAAATTTTTTCTCAGACTTCTTTTTCAACATTCCCAATTCTGCTGCATGTTATAAGAA
>CAJUYG010000504.1:183939-212194 GCA_910591675.1 Galerucella calmariensis
CCGTTTCACCTTTTTGTGTTTTTACCGTAGCTGTTGATTGTTTCATAGTAATCCAGATCAATTTTCTCAGTTTTTTGTTTATCTCCATAGTTTGAAGTGCTCTCATTAGTTGTTGTCTATTTATTGAATCAATGGCTTGTTAAAAATCAATAAATAGCATCTCTGTTCGGATTTGATGTTCGTGAGTTTTTTCCAATATTTTCTTCAGGATATGAACTGCGTCTATGGTTGATTTTCCTTTATTAAATCCGTATTGATATTGTCCTAATATTGTGCCTATACTGCTTGCCAGTCTCTTTTGGATGAGTGTAGACAGTATTTTATAGGTCGTGTTGAGTAGCGTAATTCCTCTATAGTTTATGCAATTTCGTTGATCCCCTTTTTTATGTATTGTTACTATTTGAACTGATCTCCACTCTTCCAGCATCTTTTCATCCCTCCATATACACCTTACTAATTCGTATATCTCTTCTGTCAGTTTTTCTCCTTTATGTTTAATTAATTCAATATTTATTCCGTCGCTCCCTGGTGCTTTCCCGTTTTTGCTTTCACTAATGATTTCTTTTATTTCTTCTAGCGTTGGTTCTGGTATTTGCTCTATTTGTAATTCTTCGTCTTCCGAAAATTTTTCCAGTATTTCCGTCTCTGTTAAGACGTTTTTAAAATGTTCCAACCATGTTGTTTAATATTCTATTTCGTCTTCTACAACTTTACCATTTTTGTCTTTTATTCCAATTTGTTTGGGCTTGAATACTCTATTTTGCTCTTTAATTTTTTGGTAGAATTATTTTGAGTTCTTATTATTATTTTCGGCATCTATTTTTCCTAGTATGCTATCCACCCATTCCCTTTTAATTTTCCTTACTGCATTTTTTGCTTGTTCTCTCATCTTTTCATATTCATTCATATCTTCGTCTTTGTTCGTTCTAAGCCATTGGCTCCAAGCATCCCTTTTTGTTTCCACTATTTTTCTGCACTTCTCATTATACCAACCTTTTTTTGGACTGTTCTTTTTAATGCCTATTTTTTATTCTGCCGCTGTATTAATACATTCTTCAAATTTTTTCATTTACCTTGAACTTCATCGATTTGTATTTCTTTTCCTTTATCATCCAGTGATTTTTCTATGCGCTTTCCATATTCTACTCTAATTTTTATATCTTCTAATTTTTGTATATCCCATTTATTGATTAGATGTCTATTTTTGAATTTCTTTTTTACTTTTTGTTTTAAAATTGCTGTGACCATGTAGTGTTTTAGATTAGTAAGTGCAAATACAATATAACTTAGGTATATCTTCAAAAATACTGAAATTAATTAAAACCCTTTATAATAATGCATCATTAAAAGTGAAAGGAAACAATGATTTTTCTGAATCGTTTGATGTAACCACTGGAGTACTACAAGGGGAGCCCATGAGTCCTCTGCTTTTTGCAATGTATTTAGCAGCGGACGAGCGGAATCAGATACCAGCATTACTTTATGCTGATGACCTTGTGATTTTGGCCTATTCTGAGATAGATGTAGCAAAAAGACTCAAAATTCTGGAACAGTACACTTCATTTAATGGTTTAACAGTTAATATTTCCATAACTAAAATTCTGCAATTCCATAGGGGAGGATTTCGTCAGGCTAATTATTATTATTTCTATCTTAACAACCAACAGGTGCCTATGACAGACGAATATGTTTACTTAGGTATTTCCCTGACTTCTTCTTGTGTTTTTAGCAAAATGGCAGTCGCAATTATTAGTAAAGATAATCAAGCTGTTGGAGCAATTATACCTATTATGTGAGAAGCTAAGGTCAATACATGGTTACCTTTCTAAATATATTTCAAGCGGAAATTAATTAGTCTTCCATAAGTTTCTTAAACACAAGATGCTAGAGATATTGCCCTATATGATTCTGCCTTAATTGGATCCTTTCCAGGTTTGTTAATAGGTATAATTAGATACTGTTTCCACATTTCAAATATTTCAGTTTGATAACACCAATATAATTCGAAGAAGGCTACTCTTCGCGTTGAAATGTGAATGGCTAAGCATAGAATAGTGTATGTCATCATCTCCAAGAGCAGAGTTATTGTTACTCTTTAGAACCATTTGTAGTTCATTCATAGAAAAAGGAATAAATTAAAATTCGGTTGTTACAGTAGATTTTACTTACTTACTGGTATTGTATCTAAGATGAAAGTATCGAAGTGTACGCTTAGGGGTGTTATACTTTCGTGAAATTTTGATATTCATTTGTAGTTAGTTTCGTCTTAATTGTATACGGGGTGTTATTTATATATAATATGTACAAATTTTCAACATTAGCAGTTCGCAATTGTGCCATTAATCTCTTAATATGAAGGGGGCACGGGTATTTCATATAGTTGGTAGTTTTCAATGGAGTGTGGTCTCCTAATAAGAATTTGTAACGAGAATTATATGTGCTGAGTAGAATTTTATTCATGTCTTTCTCATAGTTATGGCTAAAGAACTTAGATAAGATATATTCTTCATCAATGACCCCTAAAAGCTTGGTGAGTGTATCTGTTGCTCTCATGATTAGATATTCTATTCAGAAGCTCCATAGCTTGCTTTATAATAAAATAACCCAGATTCACGTTCACTATATTATATCTATTCTTCAATTATTAGCAAATAATATCTGTTCTAATTAAAATTGCTGTACCACCTCCTGATCTGTCCAGCCTATCATCTCTTACTATATTATATCCACTGAAATTAAATTATTCATTTGTTGGAAATCGTGTTTCCGAAAAGCATGCGGTATCTATTTATTTTTCTGTACATCAAGTGAATATAATATATTGAGTCTTATTCCTTTATAACCTTTGCTGAATTGTTTGTTGTGTTACCAATGATTTCTTCAGTGCCGTATTGTAATGAGCTGGAATTGGTAAGATGGTTAATTGAGCAGGGGGAAGATATTGAGAGTTGACGGGTTTAGTGGAGGGAAATTATGTCTCTGTATTTTGATTAGTTATGGATGTTTGGTTAGACGCCGACGATGCGGGTGTTGACGCTACTAAATCTGAATATTTTGTTTCTGGATTTTGGAGACTGGCGTCTCTAAATGAACAATTTGTGTTTATCATGATATTTTTTATTTCTTTCTTTCCAGTAAATTCCACACATTCATTTAAATTATTTGCATAGTGATTTCCTTTGCATGTCAAGCATCTTACCCCAGTTTCTGTGCAAGTATCAGCCGAGTGATTTTCTCCGCATGTAACGCATTTTTGCTTACTTTTACACTGACGCCCTAAATGTCCGTATCGATATCAATTATTACATAATACTACTTTTTGTTGATACGCTTCCACTTCATACAGTACTTCGCTTATTACAATATATTTTGGCAGGTTTTGACATTTAAAGGAAATCGTTATGATACTGGTTGGTTTAAATATTGTCTCCCCATCTCAATTTTAATTCCTCTGTTCATTATTTTTACGAAATCAACTTCAAATTTAATATGACGATCAAAGGCTGCAATTCTTTTTTTAATATCTCCGTGTTCGTTGAGAATTATTTCTCCTATTATTATTGCATTAAGTTTGCTTCCAAAATCTGGCCTATTATTTTCAATATCCATGTGAAATGGCCCAATATGTTTGTTGATTAATAAGCTGTATGAACCTGTTTTTGTTCGATTTTATTGTTGGGTTTGAATATTTTCGAGACTGGATAGGGGATTGTTATTTTTTGTACTCACCGATTCATTTTTATCATTTTTGAATTACTTTCTGCTTTTTCATGTTTTTACAAAGAGTGTTCACATCCATTATTAAGTTTAGAGGGTTAATGGTATAGTCTGTACAGAAAGTACGAGCAGTAATAAATCATTCATTTAGGTAGATTTCATAGACGTACCAAAATATATTTTAAGAGGGTATACCGTAAGGTACATTTTGTATTGAACGAATGAGTTGCAGCTATGCTAAAGAATATACGATTTAGGTCAGAGGTAACGGGATGTACTAATTTTAATAAAAAAAAGTGATAGAGGTACATAAATTTTAGTAAGTTTGATAAAGAAAGGCAACACAGTTTATTCATAATAGAAAACAAACCAATCTGTAACAATAATTATTTTATATATTTTTGTATATATGTGTGTATAAATGCTGGATATACAGTTTCCAAATCTTGGCAAGATGAAAACATTAAAAGCGGAAGGCAGGCATTCGTGGAAGGTTTGTCGTTAGGTTTGCAGCCACCATCTGGAAAAGGGAAAAGACTTATCATTGTCCATGTTGGAAGTTCTGAAGGTTTTGTTGATGGTGGATTATCAACTTTTATTTCAAAACGCACGGGGGACTATCACGAAGATATGAATGGGGATGTCTTCGAGGAATGGTTTGTTCAAATGTTGGATCTGATTCCAAAAGGGGCTGTTATTGTTATGGACAACGCAAGTTACCATTCACGGTTACGAGAAGCATTGCCCACAAGTCGTTGGCGTAAAGCAGAGCTTTTGGAGTGGCTTATTTCGAAAAATATTAAGTTTCCAAAAGATCCACTAAGGAAAGAACTTTATAGAATTGCAAAAATGAACAAGAATAAATACAAAACCTACATTGTAGAAGAAATGGCTTCTTCTCGTGGTATATCAGTTCTTCGACTTCCGCCTTATAATTGTGAACTTAATCCCATAGAATTAATATGGGCTCAGGTAAAGGGGGAAGTTGGAAAAAAAATACTACTTTTAAAATAAACGATGTTGTGAAATTGTTTGAGAGTGCTGTAAGTCATGTTAGTAAGGAAAATTGGACAAACTGTATCGAGCATGTTATCAAAGTAGAGGCAAATATGTGGAAAATTGACAATATTTGTGATGATTCAATCGACCCTATTATTATTAATGTCAACAACGATTCTTCCTCTTCCGAGTCGGATATAGAATAAAATGTAAGTAATAAATGTATTCCAATAATTATTTCTTTTCATTTTTTATTATATTATAATTTAAAACGTATTTTTTTCCCAAAATACACACCACTGCATTGCGTTATTGCTTATCTGCTAATCCTTTAACAATGAAGAAACCCTAAATTTTGCTACATTTGAAACAAATACGGGGTCGATCTACCTGGTTTTTAGATTTACGGAAGAAATGTAATTTAAAGTAAGAGATTTATCAAAAACTTCATGGTGCTTCCTGTAAAGGTTTTGCATACTTAATTAGGGTTTATTACTCCTCGTACTTTCTGTACAGACTATAGGTTGCGGTGGTGTAATTCTGTTGTCCTGTTCGGTATCAGGGGGATCGCCACCGCTATCCACGTCCATTTTCAAATAAACAAAACAAGTGTTCAAACTCACTATACTTGATATAATTAATAACTAAAACTTTTTCGATTTCATCATACACAGCGAGACCGGTATTAATAGGAACCTTTTCGTACGGGAGCTGAGCAGGAACTGAACTTTTGAAATTGGAATGGACAATAATACAGTGATTGAGAAATATTCTGTACTATCGGAAACACGATTGAAATTTCTTTGAAATGGAGTTCCACAAGTTTTCCCTCCATATTTAAAAAAATGAGGTGATAGTTATTCATATGAGAGAGTTTACGTCATGCTTAAAGTATTCACGATCAAATGTGTAACAGTTTCAATAAAAATTGACAAGTTTTGGCAATTTCCTGAGAAATTAATATTGCCAAGAGTAAACCGTTCACTTTCCTTCCATTTAATAGTTCAGTGTTAAAATAAACTTATAATTTTTACAGAAAGCTGAAGCGATTGAATTTGGGCGGAAATGGTTTGACTTCGGTACCTCAGAAATCTCTTGCAATTTTGGATATGCTCAAGAAGCTCGAAATGCAGGAAAATCGAATTTCCGATATAAAAGAGGGGGATTTTCAAGGTAAATACTTTTCATATCTTCCTTATACTGATAATATCATATCATTGGGAGATGTATAGATTGTTGCTTTATCAAACATTCCGAAGTGAAGCTTCATCAAGAGATTGTTTATGACTCACGAAATATTTTGCAGACTGGTTGATACTACCAGCAGTGATGAAAAAAACTTTCCCCTCTAACATTTCGATTACCTTATTCTTGTCATTTATACTCAAGTTTTATAGTTTTCTAGCCACCTTGATAAATGAATAGTACGTATAACAACGAAAGGGCCAATATGTCGACCGAACTACAATTTGATATCATAGGCGATGATGCGGCACGCAGAGCCATTTGGATTACCGCGATAGAATAGAATAGAATAGAACAGATTACAAATTACAAAAATTTGAAAAGATACAAGCATCAATTCTTAAGTGTTTTACAGTAGTAGAAGTCTTGACACTCAGTGGTAGGCTATTATACAACCTTAAGCCTTCCATGAATAATGTTTTCTTCATTATTGCAGAGTTAAATTTTTCAATTTGGTAATTATATTTTGTCCTTAAGTTTTAATTCATACTCGAAGATCTTTTATTCAAATATATGTATTAAAATATGAATGAGCCTGATTACTTACGATTTTATAAATTAGTAACAAATTTGACTCCCGTATAAGCTGTGATACATTTAGAAAATTTAATGATTTTAACATTTCATTAATTGATGCATATCTGTTTGTGCGAAGTAAGATGCGGATTGCCTTATTTTGAAGGACTTGTAGTTTATGAATATTTTCATTAGAACAGGACATCAATAGAGACATGAAATAATTAAAATGTGGATAAATGATAGTGTTGTACACCAATTTTCTGCACCAGAGTGAAAGACTTTTACTAACTCTAGAAAAATATCCAACTTTTTTTCCTATATTCTTGCACAAAAAATTTATATGTTTATGGAATCTGAGCTGAGGATCTAATATAACTCCTAAATATATCATTTCATCTAGGTATTCTACTATACTATTATTAATTTTAATGATATATTGACCTTGCCTGAAGTTATAACAATTTAGCTTACTACCTAGTACCATACATTTAGTTATTTGTTCATTTAACTTTAATTTATTTTCCATCAACTATCCATTCATGATGTCTAGCTCGTTATTCATAACATTTATCAGTTCCAAATAAGTTTTACCAGATACAGAAATCAAAGTATCATCTGCAAAGAAATTGACGGAAGAATGCTGTAAATATTGGTATAAATCATTAATATACAGTATGAATAATAACGGTCCCAATACACTACCCTGTGGTACCCCAAAATATGTCTTAATCTCCTCTGAGCATTCACCATTAGTTTTAGTTTTCTGATGCCTCTCGGTCAAGTAATTTCTGATCCAGTTCAGGACACTCCCCTTTAAACCGTATTCTTCACATTTCACTAAGTATCAATTTATCTCTATTCACAGTTTCAAAGGCTCTTTTTAAGTCAAAAAATATACTAATTACAATATTTCCTTCATCAATTTCTTTTTTCCATTTGTTGGAAACTAATTGACAGGCCATTTCACAGGAATGGTGCCTTCTAAAACCAGACTGGTTGATGAATAATTGTTTTCTTTGAGATGCTCACTCAACTGTTCATGAATTATTATTACAATTATTTTTCCAATAATTGGAAGAAGGTTTATTGGTCTTAAGTCCTCTAGCTTCCTGGGACTACTAACTTTTGGAACGGGAACAATGGTACTACATTTTAATTTACTAGGCATGACACTAGTTTGCAAACACGTATTAATAATATTTAATAAAGGATACCCAACCACATGAAAAATATCTTTTAGTAATTGCACAGTTAACATGTCATCTCCTGTTGCCTTACTTTTCAGATTGAAGATTATTACTCGTATTTCATTCAATGAAACGGTTTTAAATGTGTTAACTTCAACATTATTGGCCAATATAGGAATTTCTGTAAATTTTGTGGGAGTAGAAATGCTATTAACGATATCATTTATACTGTCTAAATAAAACTTATTCAAATGGTCATTGAAAGAAACATTACCACCAGTTATTTCTATTGAATTATAATCTATATCTACAATTTTAGTATTAACAATTTTTCTCAAAGTACTCACATTTTCTTACTATCTTTATGACATTCATCAATAGAACGTTCATAATATTCTCTTTCTTTTTTCCTCATTAAGCTGACTACTTGATTTCGTTTATTTTCAAATGTTTCTAAATCAACTAGATTATTAGTAAACTTAAAAGTCTTATATAATAAATCTCTCTCTTTTTGCATTTGTCTCACTTCCGCATCAATCCAACACTTATTTCCAACATATTCACGTTCCTGTAATGGCGCTAGACTATCTAAAGTTGATTCAATATTATCTATAAAATTTTTGTATAAGACATTAACATCAGAAGAGTTGTAATCCCAATATTTATCCATTAAAGTTGATTCGATATCCCTTATTCTCATTGATGAGAAATTTCTAACATACGCTTTTTGTACATTATTACTTACTTTAATTTGTATTTCTACTCCTATAATGTCATGATCCGTAGGTTTTGGAAAGTTTTTGTCAACAATTTGTTTAATCGGTTTATTAGTAATGATTAAATCTAACAGTGATTATGAGCTAGAAGTTATTCTTGTTGGTTTCTGTACTAACAATTTGAAGCCAGCTGACTGAACAATATTCATGAATTTCTGTGCAATATAATTAGGATTCAAAAGATCCAAATTAAAGTCACCTAAAATGATAAAATCATTGGCACTTATTATATCAAAATCTAAAACTTCTTGGAAGAAATCTAAAAATTTAGCACTACACCCACTTGAAGATTTATATACACCTCCTATTATCACACTTTTACCACCAATAGACACCTTTTCAATGAACACCAGTATTCCTTATTGATACTAAATTTTCGTATGTCAGTATGTTGAAAACTACCTTTCATATAAATAATTACTCCTCCAGTGTATCTACTATTTGAAAGATTTATGGTAGATTTATAACCCTTGATGTGAAATTCAGATTGATCAATATTTTCAGTTATGTGTGTCTCCGTTACCACAATTACCACTGGGTCAACATCAGTTATTAGTTCCTTCAATTGAATAAAATGTGTGGTCAACCCTTGGATATTGAGACAAAGTATATAACCATTATTTGTAGAATGTAATTGCTATTGATAACTCATTCTCTCTCTATTCCGAGAGATCTGCTTTAAGTAGCTTGGACATTTCGTATCGAACACAGTATGATTACAAGCAATATTTCTTATTTTTAAAACATCTACAGCGAATCTACAATTGGTACATTCATATTCATTAGAAGTACAATCTTCTTTTTTTTGATTTTTATTACAGTTTGGGCATACTAATTGGGCTTTACAATGTTCTGCACGGTGGCCGTATTTCCAGCAATGAAAACACCTCTAAACTTCAACAAATTCATAATACATATAACTATTCCAGCCTACATATACTCTTTCACGATTGTTGCATAAGTAACTACATATATTGTAGTGCAGACAATTCAATGATTATATTATATATACCTTTCTTATGCGATTTATATTTACGAATAACTTTTATATCTTCCTGCATATTATCTGGAAAATTTCGACCACTAAATTGCGAAATAAAATCGTCAAGCTCCTTCAGATCTTCCTTGATAACATTAACAATTTTAATTGTTGTTTTTAGCTTTTCTAGGGAATCCTTATCACCACAATGAATGACTAAACAGCTCTGAGAGGCCTGTTTTACCTTCGACACTGCCAATGATAAATCTGCTGGGTAAACTTTTTTAGCCAATTCCTTTTTTGTCCCACTACTATCTTGTTCCACATTCTTTGGCTTAATTATAAGAGGTTCAATTTTATTAACATTTTTAACAATTTGAGAAAATAACGGTTTGTTGGTCATACTAGATTCAATTAATTTCACAAGTTTACTGGTATTTTCTAATATTTTATTAGTTTTTTCCTCTCCATTGTTGCAGAGAGTTAATTTCAGTTTTTCATTTACATTATCTATACAGTCCTCACAGAACCATTTTATATTGGCATTATCTTTAATAGATTTCCACAGCTGATCTTTAACTCTTACACATTCAATGTGAGAATATTTATCACATAAGCTACAGTCGATCTTTTTTGAATTAACAATAAAGTTATCAGAACACCGGTAGCACACATGTGTACTCGGCGACATACTAGACACTACTGATCTCATTAGACCGGAGTTGGGTTGGGAAGAAGTTCATTATAACATGTTCAACGATGTTTCAAGATTATGAAACCACATTTAAGAGAATATGGAATGTAAAAAAATTGTTCAAACATATAACGCAAAATGGATGGTGCTTATTAGGGCACTAAAATAATGATGTTACTTCAAAAATACACCCTGTCTTTTCTGTTATTTTCTGACTCACATGTCTCTAATTTGTACAATAATAGCTCAAAAATGATACTTGTACTGTGTATTTGAGGTTGCAAACCGTACGTCATATGACGTCATGTCCTATTAAAAGCATGGTCTTTTCCTAAATAAAACTGACGTCATATGAGGCTGGCCTTGTTTTCACAATAAGTGAAGAACTTTGCCAATAATATTAATTTTTTCATGAAAATGAACAATATGGGTATAATATAATACTATTAAAAACATGTATCAAGGTATGTCACAGCTCGAAACAAGTTCCAACATATAAAGGTGAGTTTCCAACTCAATTCCCGCACTGCCCAGGTGTTTCTTTCCTTCCGTTCTTCAACTGGACATTCTGCTTTTCCTTTTAATCCATTATAAGAATAATAAACTTCCAGACATCTGTTCACAAAAACATCTAGACTACCAATAGTAAAAAGTACGTATGGGATATAATTTTTGAATGCAGATCAAAACAATGGATACTACCCATCTCAAAGATATAGCTAATGTTTAATACAAGTGACACCCTAGGAACCAGTAAATACAAAATCGATGCTATATAACGCAGGTGTCCGTATGAAAGCATCAACAATATGCACTAGCATCTAATTGCAATTCAGAAAAGTGTACGTCGACCTGTTAAATAATTAAATTTATTTTTAAATATGGAATCATTATTTCAAATTCTGTTAGGTTCTTGAAATCAAATGAGAGACAAGCAGAAAAGGCGTGTATTCTGTGATGCTTGCCTCCGTCGAAATGGATAGATATTATTGTGATGGGAATTCACTCAAAACTTCTGCCAATAGGGCATGTCAAGCAGCTGACAAGTTGACACTAATGACCCCGAAGATAAACAAACATTTCGATAGATTTTAAATTTTTAATTTGGTTGTATTGATTCAATGATCATTTCCGTCAAAAACAGTCGGTTATAGCTGTCAAAATACCTAAGCAATTGAAAAAATATCAAGAAGAGCTCCAAACCAACATTAAATCAACTCAAACACTATAAAAATAACTGTGAGAGTCACGTCGCCATGCGTACACATAGTAAACATCACCTTATCTGGTGCATTTGTCATTTTTTGAGGTTATCTTTTCAAAGAAAGAGCCAATTGGATATGAAGGACCGATTTGAACAAAGAAGCTGCACACTACTATCCTGGGCACCGATTATTGATGCTTATAATCTATAAAGGATAGCCCATTGTGTGGAAGTGCAGTAACTTACTTATAGGCGAGCGGTGCACCCCTAAAAAGATTGAAGGAAAAAAAGAGTTGACCGACCACTACAAAACGCAAGAAAAAAACCAATTGGGATCGATTAATTATATTATTAGGAACAAAAAACCTTAGTAGCACTTTTTTGTCCCGATGGTCAGTCATTTGTTATTAAACAAAAACTTGCAAAATTACGTTCTTAAGGTGATAGTATAAAAATAAACACTTTTTGACTCCTGATATTTTTTCGAAAAATGCTTTGTTTTCAAGTTATCGGCAATTCAAAGTCAAAAATCGACCGAAAAATGGATTTTTCGAAAAAAACATTCTCGGCTTCTACCACAGCTTTTTCAAATTTTCAAAATGCAAATTACTCGTGAAAACATATACTATTACATGGTATATTTTATTTTCTTGCTACATTCATTTACCTTGTCGAATTCGTCATACCTAATTCGCGAAATTTACGGATTCCAAGGCGGATTTGCCGTGACGGAGTGCGTAACGTGTACTGATTTGCGGAACTATTTTTCGATTAATAATGTTAATTATAATACGTATTTTTTGGCTATCGTTAATTTTTGTCTACACTGTCTACTGTTTAAAAAATGCTTTTCTTAAATAAAAAATCCTTCCATCTACATTTTCGATCAATTAGCTATGTGCGTGTTCTACAATTTGCAATAATCAAAACACTTCAAACGATCATATAGACTCAAACGATGAAGAAGAGGCTGAAGATTATATGTAATGTTATAGTTCAATGAGGACTGGTGAAGTTAAATAAACTCAAGACTTGTAAAAACCATTTATTATTTTATTATCTATCAGCAAGTAATTCAAAAATGACAAAACTATTTTTTCAACATTGACACAACACGACATCTAAAAAACTGCCAACTACATTAATTGTGTATCAGTGAAATATCTTAACACACCCCCTCGATTTCAAATGTTTGAAAGTAAAAACATGAAATCGTATAATGTACTATCATACTAAATAACTTAAATAAATATAATATTCACAAAATGCTAATTTTATTTCTAAGGTAAACAAACTGCTCTGTATTTAAGGGTTTAGTCAAAATGTCCGCTAAATTTTGGTCAGTTGAAACATATTGAACAGAAATCGCTTTACTGGAAACTAAATCTTTTAGATAATGGTGCTTTATGTCAATATGTTTTGCTCTCTTGGAGTTTTCATTACTTTTACTCATTAAGATTGAGCTTTTATTGTCACAGTAGAGAGCTGGTTTACTAACAATTTGAAAGTCTTTCAAAATTCCCTTCAAGTTTACAAGGTCCTGCGAACAAGAAGCTGCCGCCACATACTCCGCTTCGGACGATGATAAGGCAACACAACTTTGCTTCTTTGATGACCATAATATTGGGTTTTCTCCAAATGATATGAGACAACCGCTTATACTCTTCCGATCATCTCTATCTGTTCCCCAATCTGAATCGGAAAATCCTTTTAATGTAACGTCTTCATCTGTATTTTTGTAGTAATGTATCCCCAGTTTCTTTGTACCCTTCAAATACCTTAGAATCCTCTTACCAGCGTTCCATACTTCTATTGTTGGTCGGTCTAAAAATCTACTAAGATATGATACTGCAAATGCTATGTCAGGTCTGCTAGTTGTTGCAAGATACATTAATCCGCCTATTAACTGACGATATGGGACATCATGGACAATTTCAGTTTCGATGTAGTGGAATCCTTTTTCCATTGGAGTTCTTTTGGGATTACATTCTTCCATATTAAAGTTAAATAGCAGTTTCTCTATAAACTTTTCTTGGTCGATTCTTACTTGGTTTTCTGTTCTAGATACTTTCATACCCAAAAAATTCTCAATTTCGCCCAAGTCTTTTGCTTGAAAATATTGTTTCAATAGTTCAACAGTTTCTTCGACATAGTTCTCTTGTCCCATAAGTAAAATATCATCCACATAAATAAGTATCCAAACTTTATCAGTGTAATACAAACAACAGTCATGTCTTGACCTTACAAATTTATTCCTAGTGGCAAAATCGTTAAATGTATCGTTCCAAACCTTCGGAGACTCTTTGAGTCCATATAAAGCTCTATTTAATTTTAATATTGGTGATCTTGTCTGTAGTCCCAATGGAGCATAAATGAAAACTTCATTTTCCAATATTCCGTTTAGGAAAGCCGTTGGAATGTCTAATTGTCGAATACTATAACTTTTTTGTAACGCCACTGACAACATTAATCTAATTGTAGATATTCTGGCTACAGGTGAATAAAATGGCTCAAAAGGATCTTCGCCTTTAACTTGAAAACCTTTGGCTACGATTCTCGCTTTCTTGGTGCCATCTTCTTTGATTCTAAAAACCCATTTTGTTTGTATTGCTTTTTGTCCTTTTGGTAGTTCTGTTTCGGTCCATGTATTTAGCTTACTATGAGCATCTAGTTCTTTTTGAATAGCTTTTCTCCACCCTTCTTCTTTTATTGCTTCTTCATATCTTTCAGGGTCAGTTTCGTTTGTCGATATTAGGCAGTATGCAGTATAGGTTTCGTACTCACTTAAATATTTTGGTGCCGTTATTTTTCTTCCTCTGCTTGTTTCTGTTATTGGTATATATTCTCTCAAATTCTCTGAGCTGGAACTCTCTGATTCTTTTTCATCCATGCTCTTATTTTGTTTCGCTTCTGGTAATTCTTCGTTTTCTCCTTTATTTTCCTCCTGCTCATGTCGCATTTCATCTACTGGAATCTGTACAATTGCCTCGTTTTTTATGTTCCTTATTATATCATCATAATTGGTCTGTTCTTCATTAAATCTGACATCTCGAGAACAAAAAATTTCATTTTCTTCATAGTTCCATAGTCTGTACCCTGAACCGGTATATCCTACCATGATACAAGGCTGTGCACGTCTCTCTAATTTATTTTGTCTCGGTAGTATAACAGCCCACGATTGGCTTCCAAAAACCCTGAGCTTTGATATATCATTCTTTTTGTACCATCTTTTGGCTGGAACTTCACCATTATTTGCATGTGTAGGTGATCTATTGATTTCATAGGCTGAACACAGAACAGCTTCACCCCATAATGTTCTAGGTAAGTTTGTTTCAATAAACTTTGTACGTACCTTGTCAAGTAAACTTCTGTTCATTCTTTCCGCAGTACCGTTTTCTTGTGGTGTATATGGCATGGTGTATTGAAGTTCGATACCCTTTTTCCTGCAAAAATTTTTGAAATAATTTGAAACAAATTCTCCTCCATTGTCCACTCTTATTCTTTGTGTTTTTAAATTATGCTGTGTTTTGATTAATTTAACAAAATCAATGATATTTTGATCCCCTTCACTTTTATTTTTCAAAAGTTTAACAACTAGAAAATGAGAAAAGTCATCTATCAGAACTTGAAAGTATTTATAACCTTCTGGGGTAGGTGTTGCTATAGGACCAGCTATGTCCGAATGAATCAATTGACCAATATTCGTTGTGACTTTTTCTTTAGTATAAAATGGTTTTCTAGTTTCTTTACCTTGGACACAAACTTTACAAATATCTTTATTAAATGGTAACCCTAACTTCTTCAAGCTATCTCTATTCAGATGCCCTAACCTTCTGTGCCAAATATCTTTATTAAAACTCTCATTTAATAAGCTAGTATCATTAGTGTCTAAAAAATTACAATTTTCATGTGGAAAATCAATATTTAGCAAGAATAGATCATTAACTGTATTGCAATAAAAACAAACATTATCTTTAGATAAAACTGCATATTGTTCATCAGTCCTTTTGCTATTAAAAACAACCTTAAAATTCTTTTTTATCAACTTTGCTACAGATAACAGATTGTGTGACATACCTTGTACGATTATAGCATCTATTTTAATTTCTCTACCTTGACAAAATCCCTTAACTGTGCCTGCTTTGCTGGCATATAAAACTTGATTATTTTTAGCGGTACCAATTTTGACGGTTTCAATTTCTCGAATATCTGTCATATACTTCTCCATTTCACCCATTACCATATGTTGAGTACACCCAGAGTCCAAAATAAAACTGTTTACGTTCTTCAAGCCTGGAGTAGCACTTAATGCTATGAATGCAATTTCATCTGCTTTATTTGCACGACTACATTGAGTTTGCTGTTGACGAGGTTGGTCATGGTCTCTGTTGTATCCCGAGCTATTACCTCTGGTATTTTGGTGAAAATTTTTGTTGTAGCTTCTACGTCCACTGAAATTTCCTCTTGAATACCCTCTTGTTGCATTTTGTCGACACTCTGAAAACCTATGGCCACTTTTACCACATTTATAACACGCATAAAAGGACATTTCATTGTCAACATTCTGCCCTTGTTTCGCTCTACCTTTCATTTCTTCATCTAAGAGTCTTGACTTCACGAAATCCATCGTGACACCAGTATTCATTGTCTCAATCGCTGTGATTACATATTCATATTCATTATTCAAAGATAAAAGCAAATGGCATACTTTATCTTCTTCTTCCATTTTCGATCCTGCACTTTCGAGGTCTCTAATGAGTGTATCAAATACCATAAAATGATCTTCTAATTTGTCATTTCTTTTTAATTTTAGCGTAAGTAATTTTCTTTTCAGAGTTAGTTTAGTAAACACGCTTTTTCTTTCAAATACATCTTGTAAAGCTTTCATCATATCTTTTGCTGTCTTGGAGTCCTTCACCAAGTCTAAGTGTTTGTCAGTTAAGCATTGAACGATGATGCTCTTCACTTTTGCATCTTTCAATTTGAAATCATTTTTCTCTCGATCTTCTGTAAAGTCAGCTTCCGTATTTATCAGTGCACTAGATATTTGTCTTTCTTCTAGTATGGTTCTCACCCGAAACTTCCAATTATTAAAATTGCTTGAACTTGTCAACTGCGGCATATTTACCACTGTACTACTTGTACTTGCCATATTTGAAGAGCTAGACTTTTCGATCAACTTGAACTTGCTTTATATATTTGTAATTTTAATAGCCCATAACCTGTTATAGTTCAATGAGGACTGGTGAAGTTAAATAAACTCAAGACTTGTAAAAACCATTTATTATTTTATTATCTATCAGCAAGTAATTCAAAAATGACAAAACTATTTTTTCAACATTGACACAACACGACATCTAAAAAACTGCCAACTACATTAATTGTGTATCAGTGAAATATCTTAACATGTAACTCTATTAAAACATATGTTCATATTCAAATGTAAATCTTATGTAAATGAATCAGTTTGTTTATTTTGAAATAAGTCTCATTTCAATTTGACATTCATAACTTAATAGTTTTTATAACATATATTTTTTAGCAGAAATTAATAAAACATTAACGATAGCAAAAAAGACGTATCATAATTAACATTATTAATCGAAAAATAGTTCCGCAAATCAGTACACGTTGAGCACTCCGTCACGGCAAATCCGCCTTGGAATCCGTAAATTTCGCGAATTTGGTATGACGAATTTGACAAGGTAAATGAATATAGTAAGAAAATGAAGAATACCATCTAATGGTATATGTTTTCACGAGTAATTTGCATTTTGAAAATTTAAAAAAGCTGTGGTAGAGGCCGAGAAATTTTTTTTCGAAAAATCCATTTTTCGGCCAATTTTTGACTTTGAATTGCCGATAACTTGAAAACAAAGCATTTTTAGAAAAAATATCAGGAGTCAAAAAGTGTTTATTTTTATCCATTTCACCCCAAGAAATGATTAGCGTAACGATTTTTTCATTTTCCGTTATTTTGCAAGTTTTAGGATAACAAATTACTGACCATCGGGACAAAAAAGTGTTATTAAGGTTTTTTGTTCCTAATAATATAATTAATCGATCCCAATTGGTTTTTTCTTTGCGTTTTGTAGTGGTCGGTCAACTCGTTTTTTTGTACATCTTTTTAGGGGTGCACCGCTCGCCTATTAGGGTCAAAAAAACAAAAAAGTGTTCCAAATACAAGTTGTTGTAGTAACCCCGACACATATTTCTAGATGAACAGGGTGTACATCTAGTAAATCCTGTATTCTTAAATATTATTCATACATTCCAGAGACTGCACACCACTGTCCGATTTGTCGTATCCTTCCTCTTATTATCTACCTACAAGGTGATTTTCCACCAGTATAGTTAGGCTGGGGAAAGAAAATAAGAACGCAGTATGTTTGTTAGGACTACCAAAGTCTGATTTGTCTAGATTATGTAAAAAAATGTGCCCAAACTGTACATACATCAACTGCGTGATGTAAAAGCATTGTAATTTTTCTCACCCAGTATATTCCAAAATATTTTGGAAATGTTATTGAAAACATATCACTTCGTAACTTTTATCCAGAATAGGACTAGAAGAGTTACTAGTTAGTCCTCGAGACTTTCCTCAAAACTAAGCAGAAGTGAGGTGACACAATGGATATTATAGTTTTAATTGAATATCACCCCAAAATACATACACATACATCTTTTATCCCAAGATATTGCACTTTCACACACTAATGGGCTATGGTGCTAATGAAGGTTTTGGAATTAACAGACATATTTGAAAAATAAGAATTCACTTAGTCGTACCTACAACAGACAGGGGCGAATTCAGTTTAGGGCTTATAATCTTTTCATTTAAAAAACTCGCTGGCCACAGTTTATAGCTTTACTTTTGAAGAGTAATTGGAATGTTAGGATATGACTAAAGTTAAATTCGTCTCTTCTTTCAGAATGGATCCTTCTCGCTCTTATGGAAACATGAAAAAATGTGCTTTTTATTTAATATGTGAATGTAATATTAAAAATTTTGCTTATATGGCACCTATATCAAATTGCAACTTTTATTTTGTCTATGACAACAAACCGCATCTGAAATCAGTTTGCACAGCAGACCTTTCGAATTTTCCAGCTTAAAAAGAATTCCTCAATTCTCTCGTTATATATCAAACTTCTTGACAATTAAAAAAAATTAAGTGCTGGATGGGAAATTTTTTTCTACTTTTCTAATATTGAAGGAATGTTGGAATGAGATTTCCAACAATTGTTTTCGAGTTATCTACGTTATGATTGCTATCTACGTCACAAACTCTAGCGGAATTCACTCGAAAATTTAGGAAAATGTTAAGGGGTCAATTTGTCTCCGATTGAGGACCAAATAAACATATTTTTCGACCTCACTTTTCGGATTAATGATTAAATAGTAAGAGAGAAATCATAATTTTTATGGCACCACTGTATCTTTCGAAAACAATATTTATTAATATGAAAAGTTCCAAGTATAAATCATGGTAGAAGTACACTTCTTCTGAATAAGTCAGGTTCTCGAACAAAAAGATTATCAGCATTGAACGGAACAAAAATGATTACCGGAGGAGAAGGAGTGATGATAAATTCATTCTTTGTTTTAGAGTTGATACTATTATTCCGTATTATTGATAAGCTTTTGTGAGTATTTGAGGGCAATGAACAATGAATCACTGGAATAGGCAATATAGGATGGATTTGGAAAAATTACAAGACGAAGAAAGGTAGTAGTGATTCGATTGGCTGTCTAACAAAAATTTTGTCTTTTTGTATTATAGATAAAACATTATTATTATTATTATCATTATTATTATTAACACTCTTTATTAGCAGAACTTGCTCTTGTACATGTATAAGTCAAAAAAGTATATAATGGTATATAATATAAACAGTTAAAGATAAAACGTAATTAGAAGAAATAATGAAAAAAAACACTCGAAATACAAATTTTTTTGAAACATTTTCGAATATAATTATAATATTGTAAAAAGTCTCATTTAATCGGGACATTTGCACGTACGTATTCTTTTATTTGTCTTGTGAATGATCCCAACGTATGACACTGCTTAAGTGTATTTGGTAAGCTATTAAATAATACTAGCCCAGAACTAAACAGTGAGTCAATACCCACGTAGTCAGTACCAACATACAGATTGAGTGCACTATTTCTTGTGTTATATGCATGCATGTCCGAAATATATGTCATCTGGTCACAAAGATAACTCGACAGTTTCTCATTCTTAAGTTCAAAAATGAATATCAACAAATTCAACGTCAGTCGTTGTTTAACAGACATAATTGATAATGTATCCATCATATATTCAATGGAGGTGCCCTATTCTGCAGCTTTTGCAATCTGTTGAGATTGTTTTTACTAGCAAAATATATCAGTGTACTGCAATAGTCAAAATGGGGCGACACGATTGACCTGTATATAGTCAGTCTTGCAAATTTAGAAATTTTACTAGCCACTCTATTTAGGAAATATATTTTAGTTGCAATTTTTCTTTTCATGTACTTACAATGCTCATGTAGATTTAATTCTGGATCTAACATTACTCCCAAATATTTAAACTTAAATACTCTCTCAACCCTTTCATAATTTATTGTAATGTTAAATGACTCAATAATTTTACGGATATTGCCTTTTCTACCCAATATCATAAATTTGATTTTTTGAATATTAATTTTCAAACCATTGTCACATAACCACTTAAATATGTTACTTAGGTCCTCATTCAAATATTTCTCTATTTCATCTGCACTACCAGCAAAATATAGCATAGTGTTATCTGCAAATAATTTAATTTTACACCTTACAACATGCCACACTATGTCATTAATGTACAGTAGGAGAAGTAATGGCCCCAAAACAGAACCTTGAGGAGCTCCTAGGTTCATATCTACCATTTCTGAGTATGAAAATACTTCACAGACTGTTTCCTATTTTCAAGATAAGACGTTAACCAATCCAATACTTTACTCACAAAACCATACTTACGCAGTTTAAGTAGCAATAGCTCTCTATTTACAGTCTCAAATGCTCTCTTAAAATCCAAAAATACCACACCAATAATCTCCTTCTTCACTAACTCTGTCTTCCAAGAAGAAACTAGGAATTGCAGCGCAGTTTCGCATGAGTGCGATTTCCTGAAACCTGACTGTTCCTGAACCAGTAAATTTTTTTGGGATACGAAGTTCATTATTTGATCTTTAACCGCAATTTCTAGTATCCTCTATAAATTGTAAAAACTTAATATGAGATGAATTGGGAGACTGATACAATACACAGATTATATACACCTCTTTGAATATTGATACCTCCATGCCCAGCATCCATGTATTCATAAGTATAACTTCATTTAATATGACTTGATATTTAAGTTCTTTTCTAATGCAGATAGCAACACCACCAGTATTTCTACTCGAAGAGTTGCAAAGTACAGTATTGTAATCATCAATATCAATCTTATGATGTGCAATGTCATCTGTAATGCGAAATTCTGACATACAAATCAATAGAGGTCTATGCACAAACACACAATATAACACATTATCTAAATTTCTCGTTAGGCTTTGAGCATAAGCATGAAAAATGTGAACTGGGTGCTCAGAATAATCTGCATGTTTTTCACTCACCTACGTCATTGCACCGACTCTAATGTCTGCTCCTTTGAAAAATTTCCATTTGCAGAAATGAAAATCAGATTACTTTTAAATTTTCTTTTATTCAAACTCTCAATTATATTATTCACCAACTTACTTTTCGATATTACTGTACCATTTGCGTCATTTATTTCTATAAAGTTAACACTGATTGAGTATATACATCAATCTTTTCTAACAAAAATTTCAAATTACAATTAAATTTATAAGTAAAATTATTCATAAGATAATCTTTACAGTGAGGAACTGATACTACATGGAGATTTGTATGTTGACATAATTTTAAGTTATTAAAAGAAATATATTTCTCACGTTTAAGATCATTTGATCCTGCTAATATGATAACATAATCATTCAAAGTAAAATCTTTGGTTAATGTTAATAAATATTCAATAACATCAGCGTACCATGCAAATGGCTTAACAAATGTACTGAATCGTTTACCTTTCTCCTTAACATGTCTCCTACACTATAACCATACTGGTCACAAAAAATTATTATTTTGTTAAACCTGTCTCAGAAACATTTTTCTCAGTATGTTGTCCAGCTCCACTTCCTTTTTTTGTCTTGTAATTTGATGATCTCCTGTTTTGGTCTGTTACAGTACATTGAACTTTCAACTGTAGCTTCTCTATTTCCTCCAAATAATTGTTATTTTCAAGCATTACTTTTTGTATTTTATTTCTCAAAGTATCATTCTCACTTCCAATTTTATTCACTTCCTTTTTCATTTCATCCACTTGTTTACAAAATGTTTCATTATCACGCTCAAGTATTCTGATAGTTATAACCATATCTCTATTAATAGCATTTAATTCACTAACATTTTTCTTCAATTTGATAGAAAGTTCTTCGTCCTTTTCATCTTTACTTTGTGATAAATTTATTTTTTCTTTCAAGTTTCCCATTTCATTATTCAACATATTAATAACCTTTTCTTGATTTGTTAGCGTTTCCATAGATTTTTTCTCAACTTCCAGTACTTCATCTTCATATGTCTCGGTGCTTTTTTTTTAATCTTTTGATATATCTTTCCTTTTCTTCTAACTTCCTTCTTAGTTGTACAATATCAGTTGCATAAACATTTTCCTCATCTCCCGACCTCATTTCTTCTTCATTTTTAATTTTTAACCACCTTTCAGAACAATAAATTTAGTCTAACCACTTCATTAACATCCCTCCCAAGACATTTTGGGTGGAACACACTTAAACATACTACAGATATGTAATTTTTGAAATCTTTGGACTCACAGCATTTAAATGCCTGGGTTTCCATAATGGTACGCCACTGCCTATAACCAGACACACTTATTAGTAATGGCTGAGTAATTTGGGTATAAAGCAGCGACTTCCAACCACTGTCGTTATGTGAATATTTTACTTTTAATATTCTCACTGACCTATTTCACATTCAACCATAGTGAAACAGCCCTTACAAGTATATAGGTACAGTGCATCCATAAAGTAGCGCATGGATTCATTATTAGCTAGCAGGTTGACTTTTTGCTCAATAACAGTTTCCCACAACGATAGTCATATTTAAGTAGAGCGTGTTATCAATATATGTCAAATTAATGGTATTATATACCATCATAACGCACAACAGATTTCAAAATTACTTATCAATGAGTAGACTGTTGACTTTGAACAAAATAACTAACCATTCTGGTTTGAAATTAGAAAGCACAATATAACTTGTTTCAAGGTTTCGTCGGATATGCGCATTGTCAGTACAAGGTAGATATCATCCGTCCAGAAGCTCTGAGAGCATAATTCAAAACTGTAGGTCAAGCTGAAATCACACTAATACATTCACCACACTGGAGGGAATGCTTATCACAAACCAAAATTGATATTGAGAGAAAACCTTCTCGCTTCTGCTCGCTCAATCACAGTTCACCGCAACAATTTTCATATTCAAGTGAAACTTGATATCAATTGATGTCAAAATAACAATATAACAAGGCTGGAATATTTTCACGATATAGTTGTAGAAACTATTGTGTATATTGGAATAAAATGAAAGAGCTTTTCCTCAATATATTTAATGACAAAATTGTAAAACCGTATCTTTCAAATCTTACATAAAAAAACTTCAACAATAATAATATTTACAATATATGAGTAACCATGAAACCCATTTGCAACATCCTCCCACCTTGTGCGAAGAGGAAACTTCGCAGAACTTCTTATTTTCAATGATCATCATAACGTGAAGGTTTTCTAACTAATCGTCCATATCTAGTTCTTGATGAATTTCCTTTTTCTTGTGTTTTCTTCTCTTCGTTAAGTATACTACAATCACGAATTTCTAATGGATATAACTTTTGAACAGGTCTTATTAATTCGTGATGTGATAATTTAATCCTTGCGACTCTTGATACATTGTCTTTTCCTGGGTGAATTTCTAGAACTTTGGCTATCGGCCAATTCACTCTTTTCATATTATCTACTTCCAAAATTACAATGTCTCCTACTTGCAGATTAAAACTACTTTTCCTAAAACCATAGTTGATTAAATTTGACAAGTATTCTTTCGTAAATCTAGTTCGCATATCTTGTCTTATCTTCTGTAGGTATTGATATCTTTTCATTAAATGCTGTCTGTCGATAACATCTAGATCTGGTACCTCATTGCTGGGATTACTCTGTATAAAATGCGCTGGACTAAGTGGAATTAATTCTTCATTTTTCGAAACGTGAGTCAATGGTCTAGAATTGATAATAGATTCTTTGTCTCACAAAATAGTAGTAAGCTCTTCATAATTTAGGTTTGATTTTCCTAAATTTCGTCGTAACAGTTCTTTAATAGTTCTTAACATGCGCTCCCACCATCCTCCCCACCAGGATGCAGTTGGAGTATTGAAAATCCATTCTATTTTCTTTACTGAAGAATAATTAACTATTTCCTTCCAATCAATTTTATTCAAATGATTATTACCGCCGATAAAATTGGTACCATTATCGGAATAAATAATTGAAACCCTTCCTCGTCGAGCTATAAATCTTCTCAAAACTAATAAGAAAGTATCCGTAGACAGCGAAGTTACTAATTCTAAGTGAACATCCCTATAAACAGCACACGTAAATATAACAAACCAGGCTTTCTTCTCTTTCTTCAAATATAGTGGACCAGCATAATCTATCCCTGTTACTTCAAGTGGTGCAGTATCTTTTATCCGATTTTCCGGTAATGGTGCAAAACGTGTTTCTATCGACTTCTGACTATGTCTTTTACATATAACACACTTAGATAAAACTTGTTTAATAGTTTTCCTACCTTTTAGTATCCAATAATTTTCCTTTAAAATTCCGAGCAGTGTAATTACTCCTGCATGATAGTTTAATATATGTTGTTCATTAATTAGTTTATTAACAATATCGTGGTTAGTGGGCAATAATATAGGAAACTCAAATTGTAGGTAAGACAATCTTGTTTTTACTCGTGATAAATTTTGTTTATCAATAAATACTTGTGAATTGTGTACGACTTCAAGTTTAAATTTTCCAAAACTTTCGGTCTGTATCATTTTTAATAAATAAGTTTCGGCTTTTTCCATCTCATCAAATGTCAGTTCGTTTTTCAATCTATCTTTCTCATCACTTTTTGAATTGAAGTGAAATCCTAGAATCCATCCTATCATTCTACATATTTTCGTGAGCTTTGGAAAGTAATTAAAATTCTTGGTTAAAATTTTAGTTTTACATATTACAGTTGTATTATATTTCTTGCGTTCTTTTTCAATTTCGTATTCAGGATATAATATATCATTTGACTTCGGCCAACACTCAGGTTCCTTCTTTAGCCAGTCCGGACCCTCCCACCATTTACTTTCCATGGGATATTTTGCATCACAACCTCTAGATGGAGGATCCGCAATATTCATTTCACCTGGTATATGATTCCAATCTTTTGAGTTTGTAAAAATACATATTTCTTTTACTCTATTTCCCACAAAGGTATTCCAATCTCCCTTTGTTTTTATCCAAGCCAATACAACTGTTGAATCAGACCAATAAAAAGTCTTAGATATGTTCAAATTTTCCGTTTGTTTTATGGAATTAGATAATATTGAACCAATTAATGCTGCCATCAATTCCAAACGAGGTAAGGTAATTGCTATCATTGGTGCAATTCTTGATTTAGCTTGTATAAGCTGGATCGATACTTTTTCCTTAAATTCCATTCTTATGAAAATACATGTTGCATATGCCATCCTACTTGCATCACAAAAGACATGTAAAGTATTGTTGGAAATATTTGAAGAAACGCTACTTAGCGCTCTAGGAATTACACAAAAGTTCAACCAAGAAATTTGTTTGAGCCACTTTTTGAATTGCTTTATAATCTCTTCGGGTAACTCTTTATCCCACCCTAATATTAATTTCCACGTATTTTGTAGAATAGTTTTTGGAATGAGCATTACAGGGCATGTGAAACCAATTGGGTCAAATAATTTCTGGGCAATAGATAGTAACCCTCTTCTGGTTAATGGAATATCTTATAAATCATTTATACTGTGCATATCGCAAAAAAGCGTGTCATTTTTAAAATTCCATGACAAACCCAACACTGAAGTGACATTATTCTTACATGCTATATCTTCATTTGCTTCTCCAAAGGAATGTATCCATCCTCTCAAATCAAAACTTTTTTGCCATCAAAGATGTAGATTCTGAGATAAAAATTTTTAGTTCTTCATCCGAATTTACACTTGTAACGCAGTTATCTACATATAAAGATTGTTTTAGTTCAAGTGCTGTATGATTATATTGTTCACCTTCACCTTCTACATGATGATTTATGGTAGCTGCTAGTAAAAATGGACTTGATTTTACTCCGAATACGACTATACAATGTCTATAAATTTTCATTTCCCCTTTGGAATAGTCTTTCCACCATAAAAATCTTTAAGAGCTCTCGAACATATACTTCTATGAGAAGTTCATCGCGTGCAAACCTGTTTTTCAGTTGTTCTATAGCCTTCTCGTAGTTATCAGCTGATGGCGGAAAGCTTGCTACAAGTTCTCGTGCAGCAGATTTGTCTTCTGTTGATTGAAGTAGATATTGGAACTTGTTCTCATTGTCGATATCTTGATCTTGATGAATTTTCTTAAATTGTCCCCAAAATCCAATCCATTCTTTAACATCCCCGCTGAATTTCTCAAGCTCTAGCTTCGGTAGACGGAATTTTCGTTTTGAAGACTCACTCGTACTGTTAGTACTTCTATTATCTTCATCTCTGTGATTCTGATTGTTGTTGAGAAGATAATAAATAGCTTTTATTTTTGTAGCGAATGAATTCATTGCGATAAAACTCTGTATCATCCCATTCTTGCTCTAATTCTCCTCCACTCATGATGTCCAGAGACAAGTAAATATCATTCAATTTTTGGTGTACAATATATAAATGTTCTGCTTTGTCTTCGAGCCGGTTTATTAAGTCTGTAATATCTTCTTTCTTCAAATGCCTGTCTTGTATTACAGTTTCCAATTCTTCCGTGGTTTTAATAAACGCTCGTCGTAACAGAGCTCTTTCTTTCTTGCACCTTTCTTGATTTTCCATTTCACAATAGTAGGTGTCCTGTCACGGTCGCCAAAATGTAGAAACTATTGTGTATATTGGAATAAAATGAAAGAGCTTTTCCTCAATATATTTAATGACAAAATTGTAAAACCGTCTCTTTCAAATCTGACATAAAAAAACATCAACAATAATAATATTTACAATATATGAGTAACCATGAAACCCATTTCCAACAATAGTCTTTTAAAAGTAAATTTTAAATTTGTAATGCGTTATAATAAGTATGATACTATTATTTTGACATCTAGGTCAATTTATAATTCCAATTTACTATTTTTCTCAAATTACCCATAATTCATAACACATGGCTTCAAACTGGTACAAAGTGGGCAAAAAAAACAAAAAAAATGTATGAAAATTGTTTATGGAAAGTAATACACTGAATATAATAAACGAATTAAATGGAATTACGAAGCTATGAAATTACTGTAATTCACAACGAAAAACAAACAGACGAAAATTTAGACGATGACTGAACCGGGCCTTGCCTTTATCTTTAACATTCTGTAGCATGGCAGTTGTTATGTTTCTTGTTTCTTGCTCATTCCGTCTTGTAGCTGACAAATATTGCTATATCTGTTTTTGTAGACTATATATTTGAAAAAACCCATGAAAAAGTCTGATGAACTCAAGTCAGGTGATATAGAGGGCCATTCCGATGGATATTTTTTTTCAGTCCACCGTTGGGAAAAAGTTCTGCCTAAAAAAATCGCTCACAGCTACTGCGAAATGTGGCGGTGCGATATCCTGCTAAAGCCTGATTCTGCGGACTAAATTATTGTGTATGTGAATATTAAAAGAATATGAACCAATAATTGTATTTCTCACAATGCCAGCCCATATGTTGGTTTTTTATTGTCTCTGCTTATGGTATTTTTCTATCCAGTGTGGATATTTATCAGATCAATAACGAGAGTTTTGCAGCACCGTTCAAATAAAATGTTGTCCCGTCAAAAATGAAACGTAATAAATGAAATAGTCATTTTGGTTCATCATATAGTCGCAGAATAAATTTCCTCGGACGAAGTCGTCTGCCGCAAATTGATGGATAATACGTACCTACTTCACAAGGATGGCATCTCACCTTTTTAAAATTTTTGATACTAAAAACTTTCAAATGCTAAAATTCCCTTTTTCACTGCCGACAAAACTATCTCTTCTGTATCTGTAGAGTGGGGAGGGTGAGTGTGTAGGCCACATGTGACCCATTGTACATCCTCCCGAGGAGTTGTCCTCCTAGGTCATTGTCCATCCTGTCCTTCTCAGGAAGGTGGACAGATCACTAGGAGACATCTCCTATATAGGCAGGTGTAGGCCAAGACTCACCGAACACACACACTCTTATTGAAAAACTATCTCTTGTTATATGTTTCCATTAATAATGAATTTATGCGTTAATTCATGGACTCATTGTATACCTATATGAACGAGTATGACTCTTCAAACTTCAATAGCTTGCCTCTGATAATTTTTCTTACGACGTTTTGACTGTCCAATACATTGGTTTTTTTCTATTTTGTCTTTTGAAGCTTAATATTCTGCTAGAATATACCCCTTATTATAAGTTTCCATCTTTTCCCTCACCCTTATCATTTAGGTAGTAAAATAGAAATATTATAATATAACTCTATATATGGTTTTAAATGAAACTAACTGTTTCTGAATGACTCCACAA